>JAGDQP010007747.1:0-65941 GCA_022664845.1 Lepisma saccharinum | reverse complement strand
ACTAATTGAACC
This sequence comes from Lepisma saccharinum, assembly GCA_022664845.1. Taxonomy (NCBI): domain Eukaryota; kingdom Metazoa; phylum Arthropoda; class Insecta; order Zygentoma; family Lepismatidae; genus Lepisma; species Lepisma saccharinum. Next base: position 65,929 of record JAGDQP010007747.1, on the reverse strand, counting down.
ATTTTTTTCGGAATTCCAAATCCTTTATTTATTGATGCCCTAAAGATATAAGCCACGTGCGAAGAAGATGAATCCTGTGTTTGTTAAAGGGTTATTCCAATTTGTTTTTCTGTCTTTATTGTTCTTCAGAAACATTTTATTTTACTTCGCTGTGCCCAAGTCACAAGTGGATGACGTTTTCAGTTTTATTTAAGATCATCAGACACAGCTCTGGTTGGAGTGGATGACGTATATCGGTGAACACCTTCTTTGCAAAAGAGATAGGAAAGAGCATACATGGTGTAACATCCCGGGTTCAGCTGATGAAAATGAGGAATACACTCCTGCCCGTGTCAAGATGACTTACAGTGACAAACCGAAATTTGCGACGTTAATAACTAGTCCAGGGGAGCTTGGTAATGAGTTATATGAGTATCGTGCCCAGTAGAGGCACGATTATAATCCGAAGCTCTCTGGGCAAGATGAACCGACGGCAGTTTGTCGCTATATTTCATAGAGTAGATATAATGTTCATTCTCTGAACACGAAAGCTGAAGTATATGGATCCCGAACCAAGTTGCTCACCGTGAATAGAATTTGTCGCGAGTTATCGACGAGAGCTCTCCTCCTGTCACTTTCCTGAGGAATGACGTCCCTCGGTGCTCTCTCTTCCGGGACAGGGATGAGGAAAATTACGGTCAGGGTCTTAGTTGCCAACGCGACAGTCGCCAGGCAAAATTGAGTAAACCCTGGAAAAACCTCAATGATACTTGAAACTTCTATTTCTCCAGGCCCATCCGAAGTCCTCGACGTTACAGACTGGACCATCAGGACTGGATTGCTGCCTTTGAATTATTGCTTAAAATGAAAGCAGAAAGTAACACCAGTCTATGAATTGAACTAACATTTTATGTCGCATAGCGTTGTGAAGCAAAAGTGCAAAACAAAAGATCACTTGGTAGCACGGGTTTGGGGCTTTTGCTTTTCATCTTGGTTTCTTCTAACATTTTGGGCTTGTTTCTACATTAGCAACCGTTCTAGATTTGCAGACCGAACTTGCTTATGATGATATTGCATGCAAATTCCGTAGTTGTTAAAAAAAAGTAAATGTGTGTTTGTCATTGTAGTGTCAAATGTGATCCTTCGGTAGGTAAGTCACGTCTGTTTAACTTCCCAATTCAGTTCGTTGGTGTGAATCGTTCTGTGAACAACTTTTCTTGAAGGTTTTCCTTGATTCGTCATGCTCAGCTAAGAGGTCGTTTAAAACAAAACTGTGAAATCATTTCGTTGTAGTTTTTTCCCTCTGAAAGAAGGATACGAAGGAATAAAACAATGAATGAATAAATTAACATAGAATATTCCACTATAGTCTACGTTCAATGTATCATCCCTGTGTTCGCCTGTTATGACTGAAGGGTAACTAGGAAATATCTCAGGAAGGAAGGCTAGTCCTGGGATTTAAGTATTTACGAGATGAGGAAACGATGTATCGCGCTCGATGTACGTAAATTTACTACTGGACAGCTTTCTGATCAATATCATACATTTTTTTCGGGAACCTTCTCGTGGATGATCTTTTTCGTAAAATTACAAAAGGATTAACACAATACATTGCGTAACTTTTGTTTTGATGAACTTAAGTTATTAATTGGTTTCGAACCCGTTCTCTGTAATCTGAAAGAAAAGCGTCTTGACATTTGCGATGCATGCATAGACTATAACACACACTCATCGGGATTGAATCACAACCTGCCTCGCCCCGCGACCCAAGTGAACATGACCCGATCCGTCCCGAGTAAGTCTGACCCAATCCGATCCGTGACCCGAGTGTGTCGAACCCGACCCGTAATTCGAGTATATCCAACCCGCCCTGTGAGCTTGGTGGGTTTGACCTGTTTGAGATCGCTAAGACACACTGTGAGAAATAATTTCTTCCTTATTTCACTGAAGTAGATGGAAAGCATGTGGCTCTTACGCTTCAAAATGCAGCTTAAAGGAGAGCTGTTAGGGATGGCAATAAAGCAGATGAAACGAAACGTATGATAACTTGAAACTGATTATTTCTTATTGTAGAGTGTAGAGGTCAATCATTGTTGATCTCTTAGCGGAGAAAATAATTAGTCTTCTTCTAGAAATTCATCCAGAACACACCGAATATCCATGTTTCTTGTGTCAGCAGGGTCAGCCACAATGTTTAGAAAATGAAAACCCAGCTCTATGTTTTGTCCACAGTGCGGAGGAATATGGATTAAAACACCATTTTATATTCTTCCTAACGTATTATTTCTACCACTTTACCTGACTTGTTGTTATGAACCAGTTTCTCAAAAGTACTTCATAAGAAAGTACAGTGTTTTCAACCCGTTGGCCGTTACCATCTCTCACTGAAGCGTAGGTGTCAGGAGACCTTTTCACTGGGCCTCAAATCCGGAAGTTTATGTTGGATTTTAATACAATTGGATTGGAAAGGGCCTTTAGTAATATTATAGGTAAAGTATGAGCAACAATGAAACACGCTGATCATGCAGCAATTGTGGAGGATGCCTCGCATTTCCGTGCACTTGTATCAACATTTCTACTTGAACACTATCTGCACTCAGATCTTACCTTCTTCCGCTACATTCTTGGTAATGCCAGCGAGGAACAGGGAGAAAGGACACGGAGCACAATTATCAAGGTTGGTGAAGTGCTGGAATGTATGGCTTAGACTATGTTTGATGGTGAAGGTGTTCTTCTGGTAGTTGGAAATCAAAGGTAGCGTGAACTTAAAGCAATGAATCCAGTGTCCAATTGAGCTAAATCACAGTACGGATTTTGTTGAATACGTCAAATGCTGGTCATCAGTACCTTTTCCTTAGAAGTGCATTGGACAGAAAAAGAGAGCAACAAACAAAATCTGTTCATAGTGTAAATTGTAAGTTAAAAAACACACGTTTCAGTTTCATAAGAGTACATAATTTTCTTGATTTGTGTTCCAGTTACAATTTTCCATGTATGAGTTTCTTATATATCTTCATGTAATGATTCTACATAATAACTGTAAGTTGTAGATATTGGTGGGGAAAATTGTATGGATTTTGAATTGTGGAAAATCCTGACATGATGTTAAAAAGAGGAATGCTTATTTCCATAGCCTGCATTCAGAGCACTTCGAGAATCATTTACTGGTTAGAAAAGAGCTGACTTAAAAAAAAAAATCGAAATGTCGAGTAGTGATGCTATATTATGATGTAGCCTAATTCTAAAATTTTGCTTCTCTACCTCGAAAACTTAAGTAACTATATGTGATGACAATAAGTTCAACGAGACTGATTCATACAATGTATGGATCAATGTTTGTCGTATTTTAATCTGAAAGTCACTCCAGTCTGGAATGTTTTGCCACTTTGTACGTATTATACCCGTATGAGTTGATCATCTTCTCAGTTTTACTAAGGGAACACTGTGAATTTAGTATGATAGAAATACCAACGTGAAATTTTCTAACAGTCTTTGTATTTTGGACGGCTACTATATTTGTCTTTTTCTAGATAGCAAATAACTATTTTCTCTCATTCTTAAAACAGATAATATAACACTTGAGTGTTGTTTAATACTAATATTAGACCTTCTTACGTTTTATTCGTCTCCGTCCTTTCTTAAAAGAACATCCGTAAAAGGACGGTGAGAGATAGTGGCCAATAACCTATGCATATATTGGACAAGTAAAAAGTCGAGTCGTTGCATACAACAAGGACGCTGGAATCGATTGACAGCTACTTGCATTTCTTGTAGAATAGATTTGCGTTGATGTAAACAGTTGAATGTACTTGGATGATTAATTAGAATGTCATCATAAATTAACTTCGGCTCAACCTACCACGGTATCTTTGCTTTGGTGGGCTCTGGTGTTACATGTTACCTCTACTTGTTCTTCACTGGCAATCAATCAAGAAATTGGAAATTTGATACGTCTTCCTTCTAATGCTTCTACTCCGCATCCCCTCATGCGTGGAAATAACATTTAACATTGATTGAAATAGAGGATGAACACCTGTCGTCGATAGATGGATAGGTGAGTCATTCGATCGATAAGTCTCACTCCCCGCCTTCTCAAACACTCACTGTTGATCAAACATGTTTTAACCTCTCCTTCTCTCTTTGTCTCTCTCGTAAGTCAAGCGTAAAGTTAGTGGGCATCATCTTTTATAACTGGAAGCCAAACTACAATGAAGCATGTGCTGTATTGTGTTATTGTATGAAAGCAGTGCTTTAAATGCTAATGGTGGTTTCATGTTGCTTGTAACTTGGCGTTTTTCTTTTATTTTTAAAGAAAAGTATGTTGTTGTACTTACTGGTTAGAATTTTAAAGTTTTGTTTTGATTTGATGCGCTGAGATGTTGTTAGCTTAAACATTTCAGCGACGAAAGACAAAAGATGTCCGACAGATGATACATCTTTTTAGGTTATCGCAATATTGTTTTTTGATGTTTGCTTAAGATCTCATTCGTGCACTTATGCGTTTACGACGGTAACTTGAACACATAGAAGAACAGCTTTATTTACAAATTGGCGTAAAGGAAAAATACGAATTGTTTTAATGTGAAGCGGACCCATGTTCATTCATGATGATATTACAACGTCGTGGTATAATTCGGCATCATATATCTCTTTATATCTCTGTGATGACACCTAAGAGTGAGTTAAGACAAAATTTGCTAAAACTGGGCGATGCACAACATAAGATTTGTTTCGATTAATATTTTATCAGCTTTTTAAATCCAATTATAACGAACAGAGATCAAAATTGTGTTTTATATAGATCTCATAAAAGGCAGTTTGCTGTAAGAAATCTCATTCAGCGCCAACCGGCAACTTGTAGCAGATATACTGAGGCAAGGAGGACACCTGGCCACAAGAACTGTTCAGATAAGCGATTTTCAGTACAAATCGGAAACTTCTTTATTGGAGACGAAAGCTATTTATGTGTACCTGTAGCAATTCAGATTTGAATAATCGACTTAAAATGAAACGACAGTAAAAACTCTGCCTGAAACAAGACTGTAGAAAAGCGATAAGAGTAACATCTTTCGGGGGAGAAAAAAAGTGTGAAGTTTAAACTAGTCATGTAAATTGCATTTGCTGGTTCAGATTTACGTGTAAAGGTTTCTGAATTGACAAATGAAATTAAGGGAAAGTTTCTGATGAAGTTCAAATACTAATAAGTACTCCCGTGTTTTCTCTTCAATTAGCAATGCTCTTTAGGTGATTCAGTGAAGAAGGAGAGAGAAAAAAAAGCCATTAGATGTACTTCCACTCCCAGAATTCGAAACTGAGACAGTCGGTCCAAACCATTAAGGAGACAGATGGCTATGTTCAATTCATGGTTTGTTTCATTTGTGGGCTGAGAGCATGGTACATGTATACATACATGTGTTGTGTGTACCTTGCGTGCAGTGATTTTTGAAACGAGAGTGTGGAAGATAGTCCACGTAGAAAAAACAAAACAAGACTTCAAGAAATCAAGAAACAAAAAAGTAAAAACAGCAGAAATGAATTTCATTGACAGTCAGTCCGCCATACAGCTTTCGCATGGAAGGTGCATATGCCTTCTGGCTGGGCCTCAGAAGCATGTATGTATGCAATCCAGATTTAGAAGAGGAAAAAGTGTTTGTTGTGTGAATGTAAAAGTGTTGAAACTGTGCTCGTAATCGTGAAAGTATTCTTCATTTCTACGTTTTCTGTTTTCTTAGGTGATAAAAAAAGAAGAACTGATCTAAAAATGTTTGTTTGTCCATTAAAGAGTTTCTCGTTGAATTTCAATCTATCTTTGACCTTGGTCGTAAACAGTGGTCATTAAAAGATAATGTAAACAATGGAGAGTGTTTGTGTGTAATGAATCCTGAACATAATCCTACTTTCAGCTGTTTGTTTCTGTTGTTGTAGAAGCCGTGGCAGTAGCGACTTTGTCGGTAGAGTAAAGAAGCACCAATTCACACATTTTCGTGCATAAAAACTGGAAGAAAATGCTTTAAAAATCGTTGTAGACATTTGTAACGAACCAAAATTATATTTAATAATACCAGTAGGGTTCTGTCGCAAGAACAGGGTATTAAGATCTCCCCATTTATCTCGATCTTGCTCATTCTCTTAGCATACGATTGATCGTCCTTAATACTATCAAGAAGTTGTATATGTCTTCTTCTGTTCCCATCAGCCATGTCTTCAATTGAAATTTGAGTATGTAATTTTGACAAAAATATGGTTCTAATCTGTTCTTTTCCCTCTTTGTTGTTATTGCCACAATTGTTGTTCGTCGCTCTCCTACTTTCTTCAGCCCGTTCTAGTACGTACCTTTTGTGCATGGCTGATCTTTCCCATTCTCCTCCATGCCTACATTTCGAATCCTTCCATGTTCTAGGTATTAAATGGAACATTTTAGTGAACAGGTGACAGCGCGTGATATAAACCGAGGACGAAAATAATAATCAAAAGTACACTTTATTCCATTGAATAGAAGTTATGGCCTTTTGGGCATCTTTGGTTCGGACCTTACGGAACTTCACTATTTATTTTCTGATCACGAACCGCCACTGATCTGTGAATAATATACAGTAACGATAAAGAAGAAACATAATAAATGATAATTAGAATATAGGAAACTATATCAAATATGAAATTACTTATTTTTTTTTTTTTTAAATGACGAACAGGTGTTAAGGCGAGCCAACACATTAGAGTGCAAACATTTGTCCATAGATGGTGCAACAAGAAAGCAAATTTCCTTGGGGTATGGTGAGAAGTGTCAATTGAAATTGAAAGGGCGGGAGGTGAATTTTTCGTGCAGATGAAACTCGTAAAGGTGTAGGAGAGTTCTTTGCTAAATACTTTTCAAGAGCCTTCCTGAAAGAACAGAAAAGAGGTATCTTATGTCCATTTAAATGCAGTTGTATAACAGCTAGTTTGCAATAAATGAGAATCTACTAGTGTTTGTGCTTTTACAGGGTGGTAGGCATTAAAGTTAAGAGAAAGAAAAAGTTCAAATCTGAATAGTGGCCATTTATTTATCTCAGAAGAATATTGTATTTACTGATCCTAACACGTGGCACAGAGAAGAACAGGTGATTTAGACTCCGTGCATGTGTAGAGGAAGGAGTCTGAGTATTGACAGAACAAATATTATTAAAAAGAGAACAACTTTTACCTTGCACTTTCTACTGGAAAACTACATGTGAAGCAATTAGACCTGAGTTCTGTGGCCAACGCTGGAAGGTCATGTAATTTTGATCATTATGTGGTTTGAACAAATTGCAGCTTCTGGATTTCGTTAGTAAGAGCTTTTTAAACATATTTTTTTGGTTTGTTTTCTTCAAAGTTACTTCTCCATCAAGTTTCCTTCTTGCCTTTGGTTCACGATTTTTCACGCTTGGGTGAGCTAATGTCGTAAATGACCACCACACTTGATTCTCTTCATTTTTATGACGGTTAAATAAAAGAATAAGAACAAATAAAAAGCAGTGGTGGCCTAGGTCAGTCGTAAATACAACTTACGAATTTATATCGTATGTGTACTAGTGATAAAACTTGTTCCAACTTTTCACTTGATTCTTGGCACGCATTAAATATTTACGATACGTGGAGCAGCACGAGATAACATCAAGGGGGTCGGAAGAAAGGGCGGAAATTGCATTGCAGGAAAGGAAAAGTATTGTGAATGTTTCGTAAAAGGGTTCAATGGTTGTTTCAGTTGAGAATTTGTAAACTTTTGATTTGTATAGCCTTCAAACCGTTTTGAACTACACCTTGTTCTCATGAATAAATTCTACTATGGGTGTGCTGGTAGAAAAAGATGTCTCTTCGGAAGGGGACCGAGACGAGAAGAGACAAATTATCGAGAATTCCCGACTGTTTCGAGACTTTTCGGGATCTCTGAAATTTTCGACTATCGAGACTTCCGACTCCGATAACGCAAAGAACTGCTTTATATTCAAAATTTCACAAATCCTTTCCTCCAGAGGTAGGTACGCAAGATGAAAACTGGCTTGTTCTTGCCCTGGATAGAATTTAGTGTCGAACGTTTGTTATTGCAGCGATGAACTTCGAAAATCACAGGGTTAGTTAGTTTCTTCATGTTTTAGTGCTCAAATTTTCACACATATGCTATATCGCAAGGAAATGTTTGTGCTCAAATTTCCACACATGTTATAAGATAAAATAAAATGAAATTAATTTTATTATGGGAACAGCACTATGGCTTACGCCCGTTACGTTCACACATGTTAGGGCTGATTTTCATTCAAGCTTGCGTTGCTTGCGATTTGGGTGAGTAGCCAATTGAACCATGTGTTTTATTGCGTATTTTCTTGTAAGGTCAGGGTAACACGTGTTTCAATTGGCTACTCACCCAAATCGCAAAGCAACGCAAGATTGAATGAAAATCAGCCCTTATTATACCCCCTAGGAAAATGCTTACATTTTCGACGGTTTCAATTTTGGATGCTCATTAAGAACTCATATTAGGAAAAGTAAGAAGAACTCGAAACCGATAAAATCCATAAAGATATTTAAGTATTTGTTGAAATAAAATCGAATCAAGAGATGGCCTTAACGAGTAAAGTACAAGTGGAATTATTTCAGGAGAAGAATGCCTCCATCACAGAGCACAATAAATCTTCCCGTCCCGCAAAAATAAGTTCTTAAGCAATGGAAGGTTACTTTACATCATACACCCAGAAGAGATAAAAAAAATTATCTCTGGAATATTTTAAAATACCCCTCCGTAGAGGTTACTCTGAAAGAAACCCTGAATTCAAGCAATGACATCATATTTTGTAGCAATACTTGGTGACACGGTGATAATGTTCAGAATTTACACAATTTTGCTATCGATTCGCATCTAAACTTACATTTTTCACCCCCTTTTCATTTCTGTTATTATTATTATTGATATTACTTACCTTTGACAAACGTACCGAGGTTTAAAGTTCATAGGAATGATTTGTTTATGCAGAAATAATTTTATACATATTATTTCTTTCCATAACTGCTTCAAGTGGCCATGACACAATTGCGCGGGAACACGTGTTTGGTCGTTTGTAACGCAACACCAATGAAAATAACAACTAAATTAAAAGAGGAAAAGGCGGAGGGATACAGAAATAAAGTGAAGGACTCCATTAAAGAGCAATGAAAGCAAACGTGACGTGCTAATAACAACGTATATACAATTCAATTACATGCATTTAGAAACTCTATTTTTTGATCACTGGCTTGCAAATTTAATCACAAAGTAGAAAATATTGTCATATTATTAACGAAAAAAAGATAGGCTTCAATTGGCAATTTTTCTGCACTAAATTCTGCACCAACTTAACAAATTATCTTTTCTCAAATTAGCATTTTAAAAGGCAACCTCGGTCTTTAGAAGTCAATAATTAAGATAATTACTGTACACTGGTTAGTTTAACCTAAGGATTTTTAGTTTGGTTGGTAATAAGCATTTGAAGGTGGTATTTTTTTTTTTTTTAATAGAACCAGTTTTAGCAACTCAGTGCACACTGTCTTAAGGCTGTTCCGTTCAGAAAACTGTATAACTGTTTGCGAATCACTTACTTATAGGAGAGGGTCTTATTTTCTTCACCCAAATTGCACGTATTTATTTACCTGTAGTCTCTAGTTAGAACTCAGAACTTTAAAGTTTTTTTTTTAAAGTTCCGCGTTCGCGAGACAATTAAAAAAAAAGTATTAATTGCAAGTTGTAGAGCCCTCTAGAAGTACTACATTTTTCTGTTTATTTTGTCTTGGAATTTAATGAAGACGCTACCCAAGGATTCAAAAGCACTTGTAATAACGACTTATTAGGTTCATGTTTTTGTTTGTGGCACCAATAGCCGTTTAGCTATGGTATTAATATAAGTACCTGTTTCAAGTCAGTAAGTTGTCTATTCCTGGAAATGTGTTTTTTTTTGTTTTTTTTCAAACACAAACACATACAAAGAATCATTTTAACGTACAAAGTGTTTAAACCTATTTGTATGGAAGTAATTGTTTTTATAAACATAAGATTGTTTAAGGCACAATATCATATCATAGTTGTAGGTATTTCCACAGTTTTCATTCTACTTCTGGTATTCAAACATACGGTATTTTTCACGGATTCTAGTCTATACAATACTTGAATAATCACTATCATTGACTTTGGAACTTTAGGATTGTATCAAGACATTTCCTGGATACAATACTGTCCCAAAAGTGTTTGGGTACAACTCTTTAAGTTACTTCTCCGACTCTAATCAAACCGAGTAAAAAGATCAACGGGTTAATTCTATAAAAGTGCACTGTCGTGAACAACAGTGCCACCTTGTTAAGTAAGTGGGAAGTTAGGTCACAAACTTTCCAGCTGAAATATAGGCTGTATGCTATCGTTTATTGTTTATGGAGAGAAAATAATGCGAATACAACCTTAAAAGACTAATTTACGGTGGCCACACACTGCTAGAACAAAATTGCTGTAACGAAAAACGTTTTCGTGTGAAACAAATACATTTTCGCTCTAAAAGTAACTTTTTGAAAAAGTCAAAATATTTCAGTAGGCAGATTAAAACCAAAATCCGAAACTGATATGCTCGCGTATGCTCAAAATAATATCAATAATTTTGCTGGTCTGTTATATGGTTTGTCTGTAACTAAACGTTTGAAAGTGTCTGTGAACGTTGGATGTAACCACAACGGGAGACAAGCATAACCTTCTGACCGCCCTGCTGGTCTAGTGGTTACCGTCGTTGATTGCTGATCGTGGGGTCCCGGGTTCGATTCCCGGCTCTGCCAAGGGATGTTTCCGAAGCGAGAGGGTCAACGTGATGCAATGCTGTGAATAAAAGACAGTGATCACAGTTGAGAGTTTCTGCTCTCCTCGCCCAACACGTCTGGTCAGCGTAGGAGCAGTAGATCAAGTCCTCCCTCCGGGAGAGCCCTCATCCAGTAGTGGATAGAATATGGCTGTGACTTATATATAAATGTTAAGGTATAATTATATAAAGTGTTAAGTTGCCAAAGAAAATGTATTGCCCAAGTCTGTCTTCTCAATTTATTATAAAAAAAAAAGCTTCAAAAATAATTTTATAGTACTTGTGTGGCATTTCAAATTTTTTACATGATAAAAGTGAAAAAGAAGGCTTTAAAAAAAGGATAATTTCAAGGACGTATAACTAGTGAAAACCACTTTCACAATTTCCAGTACACATGAATGTACCAAAGAGAATAACTAAAAATATTACAAGTGCAGACATCCAAACACGTACTCTTGACTGGTGAGAAGCTACGATATATATATAAAAAGAAGCAAATTCTGAGAATCATGGTTACAGAGATTGTCTTTTTTTTTTCTCAGCATCTTAATTTTTCCTTTCGCCTTTCTTCTCGTGAGGTTAGTAACCCTCTCTCTCTCTCTTTCTTGTATTTCTTAGAAGTATGTTCATTTTGTTAGTACCTGCTTTGCCAGCGGGAACTGCAAGCAAGCGAACAAGATGGCCATTTGGTAGCCAACATTTACTGAACACTCGAGTTGAAGACACCAAACAGTCCCTTCTATAAACAAACTTTTTAATTATATTGAGTTGTCAATTTAAGAAAACCGGTGAATAGTAATACTAAGAAAAATGAATATTTATGATTAAATATAGTTCTCGTTTTTCAAATTCGAAAATTTGTATAATATGTCAGTACTGAACTAGCACGTTATACAGTTTAAAATAAACTATTCACATTCTTATGTATGGGTGGATTCAGTGTTGTCATTGTGCAATTTTCCATCGACTTTGAAGTTTGTCAACGAACATTTTCTAGGAATCTGAATATACGTTATGGTAATAAGCTTGTAATTTCAAAGTTACATTTACCTTATTTAGAAATAAATTTAACTGTTTGGCCCTAATAGCTGATCCACTTTAATATTCGCTAAAGGACTACTTTCGTAGTCGTATAACATACCTACTCACTAGAGCATACACTTTGGTTGAAATGGACCTTCTTTATTCTATCATTTATTGACTTTCTAAGTGATTTTCTGGGTAACATATAATACTTCTTTAGCTTAAAAGAATGAACAAAACACTTCAACTGCATTAACTCTTTCATCGTTCTAATGCTTTGTTTAGACTACTAAATTTGTCACGATGGTAAAAATCATGGTTGAAATAAGTTACTTTTAGACTACGAAACTTGGTTATCGTGCTTGTATTGCCATCTTGTCAGCAAAGAAAAAGGTTACACGCTTAGAGTCAACATATTCTTTTCATACTCTAAGGTTACACGGTAGAGGTTTAAATTATTTTAAAAAATGAACTTAAATGAATTGATTGTAGTGTAACATTGTGTAGATTAGTTCTGCCATCATTCTTTTATACTTTAAAAGTGATACCCACCATTAGGATGCTATATATTTCGATAAAGAAAGAAATAAACTCACTAAGTGAGCTACGCTTAACGGCCATCTTGCGTTTAGATTACTAAGGTAAGAAGATAACCGTCGTAAGTTGACGCTGGTTAAATGTGAAAGTACAATCGGGGAAAGGAACAAAATAGAATCGAAAGTCCAAAAATAACCAGTAGACCTAAATGTTCGAAAGTACGATTGTGTACAAAATAAGATTAATTAAAAATACTGGAAAAAATATGTCCAAACTTAAAGGTTATGCATATTTTAATTTTAGTTACAGTGACCTTCAGATTATAGCTTGTCTCTTTTCAAAGTGTTGTTTATGATGACATGTGTCCAATGGCCAACCTTCCTAAGTGAGGTTCTTCCTCAGTCGCACCAGGCAAATTCTGGTATGATACCTTCAACTTAGACCCTGGCCGACTCCTTCCAGCATCCTTTCCCTTCCCATTACCTGATCCATAGATGCAAGACCATAAATAAAACTCAAACTCAAATTTATAACATATGAAATAAATTGGTGGCAAACGGTTTTTTTTATTATTATTATTTATTCTATTACATGCTATATAGTGATATTTTATTTTGTCAAGTATTCACTTTTACTTTGTGCTTTAATTAATTAAGGCGCTTTGCAGAGGTACTACATTGAACAACTGTATACACTGGTTGAACTGGGGCATGGGGTGCCTGGATTGTTGGAATCATGCATGCAAACGCATTGAATAACAGTTCTATTGTTTCATAAGACATGTTATTAACTACATGATGTTTTAAAATAATGTTGAATTCATAAGTTTTGATTTTTGTTTTGTTTAGTTTTCTAATATTAAAATAATCATTTTTTACCTTACACCTTATAAGTTGATATTTGTTTAACTTGCGAGATACATATTAGTATAATACATATCGTCTTTTTGCTGCGTACGTATCCAAAAGAGAGCAAGATCTTTAAGTACAGTAAAGGTCGTCATTTTCTGTGTCCTTAATTTGGAAAAGCTGGATTTTAAAATCATTTATTTGAAGATGATAAAATTGCAACTCCAGGGCCATTGATAGCATCTTATTTCTATCGAATGATTTCCGCTTTAGAAAAAGTATCAGTGTTTGAGGCATCTTTAGAACAGAGAAACCTATAATTTTAATGGTTTTGTTACGTGCAATAATAAAGGAAAGATTTATTTCCCATTGTTAGTGGTGCCTAATATTGAGAGTAATGACACCGCTTAGTTTTCTACGTTTTATTCTGTACCTGTAGGCTACCGGTAGAGGCTTTCAAACTTTTAGACTGGAAGTGGCGGTCCGTGTATATGTTTGCTCGTTTGTGCAAACACCCGGTTAATATTTTTTAATTCGTGAAATGTGTCGAAAACTACCTTGCTTCTTATTCTTATCATTTTTAACCCACTGAACGCTCACTTAATCATTAGACCCAAACAAAAAGGCAGAGAGAGAGAGAGTATGTAGTGTGTGGTTCCGTCCGTCCGTCTCAGGTAGCAGCAGCAGCTCGCTTACTTTTAGCTTTGTTTCCTTCAGTTTGCCAACCAAGAACGCACAGGGAAGCAAATTGAACTTTTAGGCATCTCGGGGGGTCAAGAGAGTGCAGAAGACTACGGGAAAGATCGTTACCTCCATGTATGTTTGCTCATTTTGTGCAAGCGAAATGTCGTCTTCACGCTTGTAGAATTCCCGCATCTCGCCATGTGAACAGTTTCCACTACCCGCTTTAGGAATAATTTCACGCGACTACTTTCTTCTCTGGCGATCAGTTGAAAGGCAGCCGTTTTAAATTTTTAAATGAAAGAGTATTTCAAGTTGGATAAAATATATCTGTTCGAAAGTACTTCTTATAACTATTTCTCTGAAATAATGTCCGAAAAATAGGAATACTAATTCTTGATTCTTTAGCTTTTGTTATTCTGAAACGTACCCGATACTTTACATCAGCCTGCCGGCTATTCTGAGTAAAGATTATCCAAATTCTCGCAGCCCAATCCGGTGCATGTTCAAGTAGTACGTAATTCTGATCAAGTAAAAGAAAACCAGTTAGAAACGTATGAGAACTCTAGCCTATATAATTTTATATTTTACACCGGTTCTAAAACCAGAAAAAGGATGAAAAGTGAAGCAAAACACGTAATAGCAATCACCGAGTAGCCGTAAATTAATTGATAGAGTATTAGCTTCGCTTTCGGGATATTATTGGTTTGATCCAGCACGACGATCCCGACTGAGGTTTTTTTCCTGTTTTTTTGTCACAAATGCCGAGATGGTATCTTCAACTAAGGACCTGGCCGACCCCTTCCCGCATCCTTTCGCCTACACTACCCAACTCTAAGCCATAGATGACTAAAGATCATAAATGAATTCAATTCAATGTAATAGCACCACACGCGGACCACGAAGTATATGGACCGGTTCCGGTGACACGGAAATTTTTAATTATACGGCATGCGCAGCATCTTAAGGCTTAATTTGCCACAAGGAAAAAGGAATTTTGTAGGGACTGTCCGTAATCTTAATTCAAGTGGTCATCCCAATATTCCCCTGCTTGACTGATGGATGCCTCGGATAGACGTGCTCCAGAGTCCGATTCCACGTTGAACCACGGCTTTAATAGGTTAGAGCATAACACACAGTGATGTACGGTTCGTGCGTATGAACCTTTTCAGCTGGCAATAATCGTGAACAATTGCAATTCCTGGTGTAATTGCTTCTGGCATGATTATAAGAATGAGCATAGTTGATTTGCCCCCTCCTCGTCAGAAGATATTCCTCAATAAATGAAAGATACTATTAAACTTGCGTTTTCATTCTTTATTTTTTCGATAATTTTAAGATTCCTACCCCCCAAAAAATCTCCCCTCTTTTTTAACTTACATTTATGGACCAGACAGATATCTATGGCATAAATATGTCACATGTCTGAGAAATGATGTCCTTTAGCGAACGCTCTTTCAGTGAGAGGGAAGAAGGTAGCAACCAAGACCTTTACCTACGTGCTATACCCATATTCGCCTAGTGGAGCTTAAACAAACCCTGAAAAATGTCAGTCAGTACGCTGGCAGAAGGAATCGAACCTGTCTGCCTCTCCAATGCCGATCTGAAATCCCTGAGCGTAACCACAGGATTACGGAAGCTGGAAATGTTAACTCATTTAGTCACGTGTTCCGTTACAGTGCTTATATTCGTATTAAATGATGTTAAAATTTCAAAAATGATGATTAGTTTGAGTTGAATCTGTTTATGGTCTTTAGGCAACTTTGACTCAGGTTGGGATAGAGTAGGAGCAGAATGTATATGAAGTCTGCCAGGGCTTAGTTTGAAGGTATCTTCTCACGATTTACCTGGTGTGACTGAGGTATAATTAAAAAAAAAATTCAGGCAGAAATATATAAAATAAACAAAAATTATGGGAAAGAGCGAAGAAGTAAAAAAAACACGAAAATTTCTAAGAAAATGTATTGTACAAGAAGAAAATCAAATTTTGTACGACATTTAAATGTAAAGATAATTAAATAATTTTACGAAACTGATCAGCGAAGAACAAAATTTAATGGAAAACTAAGAGTAAGCCCAGGAGAAATTAACGAACTGTTAGGACACTGAACAGTCATTCACATGTCAGTAGTCCAATAAAAAATAGTACCGTACTTTTTTCATGCTTTAGAAAAAAAAAATCATTGTGTACAGTCAGTCAGCAGTTGGTATCTGGGTGAATGTACTGTATGTACCAAGCCGGAATTCAACACACTTTAATTTCAGGGCGTGGCAACAACTTTTGTGGAAATCTCAATTAAAGCAGATCGGAAGTTTTCGTGATGTCACGTCCGATAGCGGAGACCAATGCCTTTTTTTTTTTTTGTTCCCTCGTTGCACTACATTGAAATAATGTTGCTTTAATTTTTACTTTCTTTTTGTATTTTATTTTCTTGGAAAGTTTTTTTTATGCTTTCATCACATTTATTGGCTTCATTTCTTTCCTTTTTTACTTATTATTATAATTTCACTTTCGTGGGTGAGAAATTTTTAATTCATTAATTCTTTTTCTATCATTTTCTCTCACTTTTCCTTTCTTGGTAGTTTTGTTGTAGAAAATTCCCTTTTCTTTTATTATTTTTTTTTCTAGTTTTCTCATAATTAAAAAAAAACAACATAAAATGAGTCCATTAATGTTTCACAAAGTCCGCACTTCCGCTTTTAAATTACGTGAATATG
This sequence comes from Lepisma saccharinum, assembly GCA_022664845.1. Classification (NCBI taxonomy): domain Eukaryota; kingdom Metazoa; phylum Arthropoda; class Insecta; order Zygentoma; family Lepismatidae; genus Lepisma; species Lepisma saccharinum. Next base: position 49,317 of record JAGDQP010007747.1, on the reverse strand, counting down.
AGGTACACTCAGACTCATAGAAAGTGTTCAACATAAATTTTCTCAAGTCCTGTTGCGAGTTTTCTTCCAAAACAGTGTTGTTTTTTCTTTGCCCACAGATGGCATTGAAATGCTTTTTCTCAAATAGTGAGAGATTTTGGTCTTTCACCCCAAGAAGGACTCCCGTGGGGAGGGAGAGAAAAAAAAGTCTTTGGAATGTAGAGCGAGAAGGAGAATGGTCAGTGAGGTCCAGAAGTGAGTGACCAACGACACAGTGCGCGGGTGTTTGTTGTGTAATAACATTACAATGTACACAAACAATGTGAGCAATCATCGTTCTTATCATAGCATAAACATCATTATAGAGATCACACATTGACTCGAGTGCTACTAATACAGACAGTTCAATATAAGATTCAGTCGGGAGAAAGACAGTGTTTTTGTATTCAGTGTTCTTACAAACAAGCAACAAAACTAACAATTATATTTAATCGATCAATAGTAAATTTCGTTATCAGACATCATTCTTAATAAGTGTTATTCCATATATCTTTCTTTATTATGTAATATTTAATTCTGTCATTAAATCGCATTAATCAAGCAATCGTGTATCCGTGGATGCGAATCCCCTATGTGATTTACAGTCTATTAAAATTTAATAGTGGTCCTCCGATATCATTGCAATCAAACACACCCCAACAAGTCCAAATGTTGAAAAATCTAAAGAACAACGTATGAAACGTTTTTTTTATGAGTTCGAACAGTGGCGGCTCGGTTGATATGGCCCTATCCTGATATTACATAGTTATTCTTATTTATATGTTCATTGAAGTTTCACGAGGAGGACGCTAGATGTCATTACTTTTGCTAGTGTAAAATTGAAGTGAGCAACTTTTTTGTACATGGAAAATTTGTTGGTTTTATGATGTTATCAAATGCAGATGATTTTATTTCTTTAAAATGTTATTTGTTTCAGAAAGAAAATTAATTTTATAAGCAAGTTATTATCTTAATATGTATATCAGATGTATAATCACATTATGAATGTATATAGCTGATGTCGGGAACAACATCTAGAGGTAGAGAGAGAGGTGTAGAGTTATTCTTTATTTAATGCTCTGTCGAAATAAATATATTTTGAATTGTCGCCTTTCGTTTAGCTTGTGATAGTTAGACGTAGTGGAGAGCTTGGCTTTGGTCCTTGAATGTTGCTGAGAAGCACCGACAGGATCTTACCCACATAGCAGAGTACGTCCCTGGGACGTCCCATTTAGATCCCATTACCGCCAGAATGGTCCTACTCCCATAGCGATGTCCTAAGGACGTCCGTGGGATAACTCTGTGGGCAATACAAACAGTTCATCCCGTATGGAGGTCCCCTGGATGTCCCCCGAAAAGCTGTGCGGGATTACCTACATGGAATTTCTATAAATTCAATCGACCTTACTATTATTATTATTTAATTAATTATAACTATACGAAGGATATGCCTTCGTATAGTTATACGAAGGATTAATTATAACTATACGTCCCATGGATGTAAACGGGACTTAAACAGGACGTCCTATGGACGTCCCGATATCCTGCCAGGAGATCCGTCAGATATCCCTGGGACGTCATTTTGCTATGTGGGTAGCTTGGTTTTCTATCTTCAGGTGTACGTCCCACTACGTGGAGTAGCTTTGGGGCACGCCTTAGCATTAGGTATTGTCTTCCTTTCATCCAGGAACCAGAACATTGACCCTGATCTAGAATCTCATTAATCTACCGCACAGCGACAACGACGGAGCTAGCTACAAGGAGCAAATTATATAGAAGTAACGCTAGACCACACGAAAGGAGGCGAGTCACGTTACACGGTATTGCCAATTAGTGCTACTTATCGGACTTAGAAGGTGTACCAAACGGAGAATTTATGTGAATCCGAGTGTACATTTGATTTTGTTATCTTCAGTAGTAACTTCGACATTCTTATTCAATCTAAAAATAGCAAGTCTGTTCATATCTTCAGTTGTCAACAATGCACTGTGCTCGTTTCCTACTGATATAAATAATATTCGCGTGGCATTAGTTAGGTCCGCTTGTCCATCAGCACGTCGTTGACAGATGACCCCAACATTAAACTATTTGGTGACAATTTGTAGATCTTCATGAACTTGCATAACAGTAGGATGTTCAAACAGGATAATGCACCATACTATACGGCCCAAGTTCTCTAGAATTTGTTAGAGCAGCATTCTGGATAGTTTTGACGAATGGTCTGGCCACAACGTTCATCCGACATGAACCCAATCAAACCCTTATTGGTAGTGGTAGATAAGTCCATTCTCACCCAAGATCCAGCACACTACAAACACGAGGGAGCTATGTGTAGATATCTAGGCGGCGTAGCTCAACACCTGTTTAGAGATCTTCTGGCTTTTTAGTGGACTCGGTGTCACGCCGATTTGCTGCACCTTCGACGGACTAGAAGGTTCCTATATGCTAATAGGTAATTATCCTACGACTTTTGGCATGTGAGTCTATATACTTTTGCTGCTTTCCGTGAGAATACCTTCGCACATAAGAAAAGTAAGAGAAAAGTAGACACCGAAATTAAATATTTGAATATCGTAGGAATTTAAAATTTTATGTAGATTTAAAAAAAAAAAAATCATTATTTTCCAAATATCCTGAAGTTGCTGAGAGAATCTTGACAAACTAATCAGGCTTGATTGCATTCATTAACACTCACGTTTTGTCTCTTCGATTCGTGGTCAGTCTTAAGTGTATTATATATATACACTCTTTTGAAAGTATACCTTTCACCCACAATCACGTTAGCCTTATTCTATAGTTTGCACAAGAGATATCTTCACAGAACTGAAATCGAAACCCACTTCTATTAAATTTAAAAAGAAAGAAGATTCTAGTAAGACTTTAGCAGATATTGGGGTCAGTGCCAGTCCGGCGGAAACTATTTAATTTGACAGATTTCGCAATTCTATTCATTAGGAGTATTACAGTATTGAAAATATACTAATTGCTACTAGTTCAGCTATTGTGCTTTCGGCGAACCTTCCTTTCTTAATAAGGGAAGGACGGTGAATGCCGAACACTTGAGCTTCAGACAAGATTGATCAAATACTATTTAGAGAATTTTAGGAAATTCTCAGTTTTTAAAATAGCAGAAAATAGCAGTTTTTAATTGACTTAATCATGTTTTGCTATTTTATCAAAAACATAAATATACAGCCTATGTCTCTTTGTCTTAACGGTTTATACATGTATAAATTCACGAACCCTTATGTAACCTAACCTTCTCGATTTCGTGGCGGGTAACGTAAACTAACCTAATCGACCTAACCTAACCTTTCCGATCAAAATAGAGGCGAACAGCTAATAGGAAAGGTTCGAAAACAGTAGAAAATACGTACATTTTGTTCAAGTATAGTGTTCCAGCTGTCAGTGTCAAATTCATCCAGCAAGAAATTCAGCTGTCAGCGCCATCTTGTACACTTAAACCAAAGCTGTTTTTTCCTCCCGCCTTCAACAACTCTAATCGCTTTAAAATTCGTTGTTTCGACATCCAGTGTTAAGAAAAATACAGGAATTACCATAGTACAAATTACATGATAATACCGTATATTCAGTTCAGTGGTATTTACAAAGAAAGGAAAATTTTTCGTGTCACTAGTGTGTTGGCAATTTTTACAAAAAAAAAAGCCATAAAAAATCGCCAAGTCATAAATATTTTATAGAAATTTTCTGTTAGATAGCACGTAATGGTGATGGTGGGACTGTTGTGAACACTGTAAACTAGTAATAAGTTGGTAATTTGACTAATATTGTTAAGAAGTGTTATTTTGTCCAGATGCATTAAAACGATGATAATAAAAGAAAATAGTCAAAGCATAGACAAGCAATTTGAACTTCTTTAAAGATTTGTTTTGATCTTTGCTGGCAGGTGTTTTTCTTTCACCCACTTGTTGGGTCGAATTCCTTTCTATCACCACGTTTTTTTCTGCACAATCACCAAACAATCCTAAACAACATTTTAAAAGTTATTATTTTTGTAAGAGAGGGAGAGAGAGAATAATGAAGAAACACAAAAAGTGAAAACAGCACTTCAGGATTGCCATCTTTGATGCTAAAATTGTCTTAGCATTATATTACAAGTTGTAACATGTCACACAAACCGAACAAGAGGTAAAAAGCAGGTTAATCCTCAAATAACAAGGCTACAAGGCAATTCAACCATCATCTTCTTCCTCTTGCTCTTTTGATTGACTTAGAGCTTCATTTCGTGTTTCTTCTTCAGTTATAAAAGTCGAACTAATTTTCGACGAGACTGAAAATATTGAAACGTAAACAACAAGGTAGTGTCAAATATGACACTCACTCAAGAAAACTTATTGTTACTAATAACAGGGTTCCCACTCACCTGGAAAATCTAGAATAGTCAGGAAATTTCACTAAAATGTCTGAAAATCTGGAAAAGTCAGGGAATTTGATCTTGGCAAGTGAGTGGGAACCCTGTAATAGTATAGGGAACAGATAGCGACGCGATTGACACCACATGAAATTAAATAACGGCTAGGAGGGTAATCAGAAGATGGAGTGTGTCCGACCCAGAATGATGTGCATACGCGAGAAGAGAAACAGTAGGTGTCGTACATGACACACCCTTGTCATACGAAGGTTAAGAGAAGCTGATTTCAGATTTGAGTTTGAAATTCCTGGGTTTATCGGATTGGTATAAGTGTTTGATTCGGAAAGCAGCAGGTTCTTTTCATTTTATTAGCTTCCTCCATGTTATTCGTGCTTGTTATATATATATATATATATATATTACTGAAGCGTAAATGCAGATAAATAGAAAATTACTTTCTCACAGTGTACTTTTTTTTTAATCGTAAATACAACTTTACGGTTGCATACAAAATTTGAATACACTCGCACACAATCCTGGAGTTACTAGCTATGCTTAAAACAACTGCAATCTGTGAATATTTTCTCTTTACCTGCATTCGTAGTGAAAGATCTGTAAAAAGTTGATGACAGTTGGCAATTCTGTTTTACAAACTAGATGTTTTTGTTGAAATGTGGAAGAGAAAACCGTTTAAATAAACCTACATAGGTAAAGGATTTCATTTAAACAATACGTCAGTTCGGTTTAATATCTTTGTCACGCGATAGGTGGCTCTGTATGTAAATAAGGCAAAATAACGTGCATTTCTTTAGTTTCCGTCGTGTGCAATTTGTTTCTTAGACTGTAATCAGTTCCTGGTATTATGTGTTAAAGTTTGTCTTACCTTCAAATTATTATTCACGATGTTTAGTTTTCTTCCTATTTCTTTCACCAGTTCCCTTCAAAATTCACTGAGTTTCTTTTATTGTGTTGTTTGTCCTGGTTTTTCTCTTTGTTTCTCTTTATTTTCAGTATACGGAGTTATAGAATTAATTCTTTGCACATAATAACTAGATATTGTCAAGACGATACGATTTACGCTTCTCCCAACCCCAAAACATTTTACTTTAAGGTTATATGGCCTCTCCCATGACGCACTTAACATTCACCAAGTGTGGCAAGTCATGGAGAAAATAGGGATCAACGGTACTTAACAGAAATAATCGTGTCCGTTTTTCCTTTATGCTTTTAAAGGTCATTCTATTTAAATGGGCTCCAGTTTCCATTTTATACATATATTATTCACGGTTGTTAGTTGTAATAAATACATTATTTGATATTAAGATTCTTACCTTACCAGTTGGCGCTACAGGTCTTTGTGAACTTTGGCCTCATTCTGCTTCTGTTTTTTTGCTTCTTTTGTCCTTTTTATTTGAAATTTTCGCTAGTTCGTGTTTCCATCTAGATTTTGGCTGGCCCTTTCTTTTTGTTCCATACATTATTTTCCTTATCCATCGGATTCGTTGGGCTTTTATGTATCTTACTATGTCTCGTTCCTTTAGTAGGTTGTTGATTTCTTCATTGATTCTTCGACCTTTCCACGTAGTATTCTCGTTCTTGAGATTGAAAATAAAATCGATCTGCAAGAACTAGTGTTTCACCTAAAAAACGAGGACTTTTGGTCGTCAATACACAGGCTAAACGGTTGGAGCGAGAAGAACGAAATGTGGTATGACGGTACATCATCACTAGTAGGTTAAGAAAATATTACAAAATGTCTCCAAAGACGCCATCTTGAATTCAAAATGGCGGACCGCTAAAAATCATTTTCCACGCCGTTTGAGCTAGAGATACGAAATTTGGCATGAAGGTGTATTAGCGAGTGTAGATTAAGAAAATACTACAAAATTTCGAAAAAGTCGCCATCTTGGATGCAAAATGGCGGACCACAAAATTCATTACCGTTTCAGTCTACTACGAGTTATCCCATTGGCTTTCAGTCGAAAGGAACGCCTTTTTCCCCGGCTTTAACTGGTTTATACTATCTGCACTTATCTGAAATGAGATGTATCTCACTTGGATTTTCAGTTTTTCTTTTCCTTATGCAAATGTGAGAGTTAACACTAAAATCCTGTCTTCATATTTGCTTACTATTGATACTTATATGTATTAGTTGTATTATGAGATAGGATTTTGAAAACCTAATCTGAATCCATTTCTTAGTAACATTGAAGTGAAACAAGTGAAACTCCCGTTTCTTTTTAAAGATTTTCTTTAGTGCCATTTTAATGACCCTGTAAGCCAATATTTCACACTATTTATGCCTCATTGTTCACACGCAGTATCTTTATTCTTATGTTTTCATATGCATCTTTAATTGTTTCTCACAATTGTTATTAACTTTCACTACCTATATGTCATTACGGAAGTATTATGAAAAGAAAATTACACATGCACATTCACTGACACTTCCTGTTATTATGCTGTTCCGTCACATAACTGTTGCAGTCTCTGGGAAAGCCATTGCTGAAATCACTCATTATTATTATCACCTGTCATTATCTTGAGTAATGCTTTCATTAGAAAGCTTATTTATGTAAATGATTAATTTCTTTCACACCGGTTACATTACATACTAATAATTGCTGATAGAAAATAATAGAGAATTTGAAACTAGAGTTTTAATATTTGTTGGTCGATGAGGTAATATCGAAAAGTAAGTTTCCCTTGACTACGGGAATATGGACGCAGAGACGTAGTGAGGATTATCAAGTTCCTAAGCAGGCTTTCAGCTAGGGATTCCCCCCCCCCCAATACTTTTCTTGGTCCCACATAGAAATTTACATTTTGTGTGCAAATAGAAAGTGTATCGTGCCCCTTAAATTTATGGTACCTCTACATAGTTTGAGGCTGGCGATCTGCCTCTTACTATGACTACACAAACTATGAAAAATAACTTCATTGTCATGTTGCAGTTTACATTTTTATTTCATTATATACAATTTCTAAATTTTACTATATACACTTATTCTATATGTATAAGAAGATCAATTCTCCGTTGAAAGTTATATAATAATTTTCTCCGTAAAATGTTTCGAAAAGAAGGGAATAAATTTATCATTATCCGTAATTATTGCATTATTATGATCTACGAACCATTCAGTAATGTCTTCATGTCTTGGTATCTGACTTTGAAACATTTCGATGTATGTAGTTATGATTTCGAAATGTGTATTGGTTTCGAATCTGACAAACGAATCTTATCAGCAACGTACTGTGATTAAGTTCTCTATGATTGTTCCGAGCAGGGACGTATTTAAGGAGTGGACCGAGGGGTCCGTACCCCCAAAAATTCAGAGTTACAGGCAAAAATAGTATAATTTTAGGCGTAATTATGTGTATTTAATATACATTACATGCCCAGATACATGCCCCTAGAAGCCCATAGACCCCTCCCAAAATCAAATTCTGGATACGTGCCTGGTTCCGAGTGTAGACAGTGGCTGCAACAAACGATATATTGGTTTGCTTCTATCCCGAACCTCTCACATTGAAGTGCCTGACGAAGCCAACGAATAGAGTTCCGAAAATATTTACAATATTCATTATGATAATTCTACATTCCAAGGATTTGCTTCACAATACCAGGCCAGACTATAATGTGGTCCTCGCCACATGACTATCAAATAGATTAATTTACTTTGGCTTCGTTTTATTAGAATTTTATTTTATTATAGACACACATTATAAGGACAGAATAATGTGCTTTTGTTACTGTATACATTATACCCACAACTTTCATTAGTCATCCAGGCATTTTTCCAAGGAACATTGCATAATTCACAACTAGATGGTAGCACGGTCAGAAAATTATCTACTAGCATGTTACCATAGACCTCATAATAGATAGACTTTAGCACGCTTCCCCATTTCTGGCTGCGCTAAAATTAATGAGTTTTTGCTCAGAGGACGTGATTGTAAATTCATCCGCTATGGAGCTATGTCAGACGTCATAGTATAATATGACGTCTATGCCAGAGCTACCTAGCGGATAGATTCAAAATCACGTCCTCTGAACAAAAACTTAGTTTTAGTGCAGCCAGAAATGGTAAAGCGTGCTAAAGTCTATCTATTATGAGGTGTATGATGTTACTGAACATGGCATCGAAGCCAATATAGAAAGTAGCATGAAATAACGGGAGATACGAAAAGCAGCGAGATGACATAGCTTCTTCAAACACAAGACTCTTTATTATACAGTTTATATCAATATTACAACCAGGACGTTCTTTTTCAAGTTTTGGTTAAGAAAGAAAAATGAAAAAAAAAAAAAATGTTTTCACACAGCGAGTGTAAATCTGCTGTGGATCGAGGAAAAAATAAGAAATTATCACAAATAAATTATATAATTACAAACTGTAACAAGTGAGAAATGATGCTAAAAGGTGGGAGAAACATCCAAAGCAAGATTGTTGCTGGTCTCTCCAACTACTTAGAAACCGCTAATCGACCTGCCTTCTCTCTGTCTCCTTCACTCACAACATTCCTCTACGATGTTCCATCCAGTTAGATTGGAATGTCTGTTGTGAGGGAAGGAATCTCAACACTGAAGTGGTGGAGAAGTTAGTTAGTCGTTTGCCACAAGAAACAGTAGGCCACAGAAGATAGATAGAGAGAGAGAGACGTAGTACGCAGGCAGGAAAAGAAGAAAGAAAAAAAAACGTTGACCCATGCATGCAAAACTAATCGTTAGGTTACGAACGTGCTTTGCCTGAATCTCTAGATCTCACAAACCAACTTTAATTAATATCTTGTTTGAAATGGCATTTCAAGACGAACTTTACAAACAGTTCTTCACTTTTTTCCCCACTTCATGATAAAAAAAAAAAAAAAAATGTACAAAACACTTTCTGTTGAATTTTCTTTTCGTTCTTCGGTTGATTTCAATCGCTCTTCGGTGCATCAACGACGAAAGACTTATAAAGAAAATATGTACTAAAAACACTTTGTACATGGGCGCGCTCTCTCATATACAGCCACTATATAGATTCTTGAATTTGGCGCGCGTCGTGCTTTTCTTTTTAGTCATGCATAAACATTTTTTTTTTTTTACTTTTTACTACGAATTGTTTAAGAAAAGCATGTCTTTATAAAAAGTTTTTTTTTGTTGTTATATGAGTGTTCAGATACTTTTTCTCAAGCTAATAGTTTGTGATCCAAATCCTAAAATATTCTGCAACCTGTCAAACGCAACCTCGTTGCAGGGTAGTATTTATTTTAGGATAAAGAAGTCCATATTGAAAAAACATATATATGCTTTTAAAATATATAAATATATACAAATATATGAAAGCAACAACATAATATTGAATTGTCACCCGACTTACGTCGCTGTGCAAAATTTCATCATTGTGAAATGAGTCGGGAAATGAGTTAAATTTAACATTGCAAGATTTGAGGACATCAGGAACCATTATGATTTGTGAACTAAAGAAAAGAATGTAAAAACATGTTTTGTATGTAAATACAATAGTTACAAGACATCGTGTACAATACAACCGGATGAAACAACACGCTTCTACTTATATTTCATATCCTTACATTTTTTTTAACCTATGTAAGTAGTAAACATATATTTCTGTTCTATATCGATGTTCAAATAAAAAAATTATCTCAAGACAAAAAATATAGCGAGTGACCAATTTAAGGTTAACCAAAAAGATTGCTTTTTTTAAGCCAGATGGCAAGAAAAACGTCCTATGTATTTAATGTTGAAAATTAAAAATTTTGAACACGATTACAGAGTAAGAATGAGCTTACTTTCTCCAAATTAGAAAAGAAAGAGTTAATAAAGGTAGGAACTTAATCATCTCAGATTTTAGATTCTTAAAAATAAAATCATTGTTACAAGCAATAATCAGTTATGACTGGTAACTAAATACACTTACGAACATGAAATTTGACGTAAGTCAAGATTCACTGGATTTCTAGTGTAAGATAAATGGATTTTTACAGAAATTTTGAAAAATTAGTATATATCTTGGATTTAGAACAATTGTTTCACCACGTAAATTATGGTGCAGATGTAAATTATGAATTGTTCTCTAAATTGGATTTAGTTTTTTTCTGTCTTATTTGTTGAAGTTACGCTTTCGCCAATATATCTTTGATAATGACTTGCTATGGGATGCGTCTCCCCATCACATTATAAACTTTTCTGTACCTATAAAGCAATACGTACGTTCCCTTCCAACCACGAAAATCTGAGTTAGATAATTCGGCCCTGACATATTGAACGGACTAGTTCGTACGAGGTGAGAGGGCAGAAACCCAGAAGAGATTCATTGTATTTCATCACCATTGTTTTCTTTCAGAAGTGGCGGGGAAAGCAACATCACTTCCTGGAAACAACTGTAAGGTTTAAAATTAATTTATTAAACCATAAATTGTAGTTAGGGCTGTTTCCAAATTATTACGATATAAAACATCGCTTTCAAATTGAAGAATGATCGAGAAAGCGAACATATTCAATCATTACGATATCGACATTTTGATATCGCAAAACTTCGATCAGTCGATTGATATCGAAAAATCATACAGGTCTAATTGTAGGTAGACCCTATTTACTTAGTATATTATTACAACCTGAAACTTTGAAAGTTCCTAATAAATTTGGTGATCACTATAATTCATCGGATGCTCTTTGGATGCTCCCTCGAAATAGAGAAATCACCACGTTTAACGATGTAGATCACCCCTGCCATCTTGGTATGACCTTTCTATTGGTTTACATGGGAATCGTTTTACTTGTCTTATGTCTCTCAGAAGTAGAATATTCAACTTCCGCTTTCACGAAATTTTCCTTGGTGGTTATTTTGACTCTTGTAGAGTTTTGGTTTGTGAATCTTCTTCAAATATATTAGTATAATGTATTTTTAGTAGTTTACTATATAAATCACAATATGTGAACGGGAAATTATACTGTTTGTGTGTAAAATATTGCATTTCTATAAAACAGCATGAGTCAAATAAAACATGACGAAACACTAGGCGAAAACAGAAGTTAAGAATTACTCTCCTGAGAGACATAAGACTAGTAAAACAATTTCCATGTAAATCAACGCAAAGGTCATACCAAGATGGCGGGGGTGAGATCTACACCGTTAAGTGCATAATTTTGAATGTGATTTCGAAGGTCTACAGGCCAGTTAAAAGATGACAAACTGACTACTATAAGTTAAACCAACCCAACTTAACCTAACCTTCTCTGTTTTTGAAAGATCTGAGGGAGTATCTAAAGTGCAGCCAATTCATCTTTTTATGCGTTGGTTTCCACGTTTCGTACTACTTTTAATATGAAGAAAGTTGTCGAGTAACTTCAGGTCATTAATATTATTAATCGCACTCAACGACGAGTCAAAAGCAAAATGAACTTCTACAGACAATAAAGAAATGATTTGTTGACGCACTAAATTTACAATGCAGTTATAATATTTATTCACAAAATAAAAGAACGTATAGGAGAGAACATGTATAAATAAGCGTTTCTAAGACTTCTGGGCATACACTAGAAGAAAACTCTACAGGACAACCAACCAAGTCAATAAAATACAATGCAAGAACATTAAAAAAAAAAGTATTAAGTAGTTCATAATAACGTAAATTAGTCACGTACCTACCATCGGACATGTTTCAAGAGTTAAATGTTAAAACATCTATTTAGATTTAAAAAAAAAAAAAAAAGATGTGGAAATACCAGATTCTTAGATTTTTAACGGCATTTCTCAAAGTGTGAAATTGATGTGCATTTAGTCAAAAGAGATTGATAATAAATGTTTGAAACATTGGCCAGTCATCTTTTTTTTTTTTTTTTCGTTTCATCTAAGTGCTGTAACTTATTTCTTTCTTCTTTTGTTGACCAGCGACCATGAATGCCGAATCTTTTTTAGGAGAAAATAAAGAGGAAACAAAGAAGAGGAAAGTGCAACGGAAAAGATTAACAAAAGAAAAAAAAAGACAACAAATTTGTCTTGTTGTAAAGAATTAGTGAATCTAGTGCACTCTCTTCTTAAAACTCCGATTCTTTCTTCTTTTCTCATTAATCATAACTTTCTTAGCCTGGTTTATTTACAATATGTCGGGATGATGGAGACATGTAACCAGAAGTTTCATTTAGTAAGAGGTTCGACGAGACCTTGCGGGGGAAAATGATCCAGGATCGAATTGATGTAAGAAATACGTAGAACAAGTACGCAGTTTACATTTGCGCTTTCGATTACACTAATTTCGCACAAAACTCAAAAGCTTGGGGCGTGTCCGGAACTCCAGAACATGTACCTGATGAGGAGGAGGTCATAGGATTATTTTCAACCATGTCTGTGATTGTTGTTCTTCTAATTTCTCTTCGTTATAATTACTACAGCCCTTCCAAGAGTGGCATCTTCCTTGATAATGTAGCTAATAATAAGGGATCTTCTTGGATCCAGTTCTCGGGTCCTTCAGGATCCGGTTCCGCCCACACCTAGCTTGAATCATCATCTTCACCCTTCAATTACATCTTTCAATACAAAATTTCTGCCGTTTCGATTCCTCTCTCCTTAGTTCCCTCATTTATACATCTTTGTTATGTACACTAAGATCTACAGAAAATGACGAATGACAATTTTTCTTGAACTACGAAATTGGCACAATCTGTCGGTGCCTAGTTAAAATACGTTGCAAGCATGAAACATTTGCCGACTGGGTAGCCGTACGGTCCAAGGCGTTAGGGCAACGACTCGAAGGTCCCGCGTTTGAGTCCCGCCATGGGTGTCTTTTATCTAGAACGTGACGGATAATCGTGGCGGGCCGAAGTCAACAGTTACTAGACTCGCCCATATAAAATAAAGATTTTTACATGGAAATTTAGAAATCTATATCGAATGGAAGCTCGGTTTTGACAAGAGTACTGTGCACTTGATCTTACTTAGAGTACGTACCAATCAGCCATTTACTATAAATCCGAGTGTCCTTCTTGTACTGAGCTGACTTTTAATAAGTCTTCTTCAAGTTCACATATCAAAAGATCCTAATTATCTTTCATGGCATTTCGCTAAGATGAACACATTAAATACATCAGGTTCTTCCTTACAAGTAAACATATCGATGCTTCAAACTGCTTTTTCGACCAAACTTGGTAGAGGTGTAGGGTACGTCAGGAAATCACCACAAAGCATGATTAAAAGTGTTTTAGTTCATAAAGACGGACGCAGTGGTCAAAAGTTTGATTCATAAGAGTAAGTACTTATAGTGTGTAAGTCGCAAGACACGTTTATTTGTAAAATGTTTGAAATAATGGATAACAAATACATAAAATGAATAGATACTGAGTCAGTGCGCTATCTTCTAGAGTGTACGTTTGTCATGGCCGCCATCTTGAATCTTGTTCGATTTCTAAAACGGGAAGGGAGTCATATAACATCAATCTGGGCTAGAATTTGACCAGAAATACATTATAGTGAAGTCAGTTTTGACACGTTTATTTTTTAGAGAGACGAGATGTTACATGAGTATAATTGAAAGTCTGGAAATCAGTGCTCGAAGTGTGTTAGAAAATGTAAGGGTACGCCGACTTCAAGATGGCGGCCATGACAAACGTACCCTCTTAAAAGATAGTGCATTAGTTCAGTATGTATTCATGTTTATTTGCTTTCCATTATTTCAAAAAAATTACAAATAAACGACTTAGATCACACTATGAGTACTTATTCTTGTAAATGAAACTTTTGGGCACTGTGTCCGTCTTTATGGACGAAAGCACTTGCCCATTCCTCTACCAAGTTTGGTCGAAGAAGCAGTTTGAACCATCGATAGGTTTACTCGTGAGATATTAAAGAAGGTTAATGCAAAAGTTTGAACAATATATGCACCAGAAGTGTTTGAAAAAAAAAAAGTCGTGAAGAATTGTACAAGGAGTGTGGAAATCATATCTCACCATGCATCAAATGCATTATGTCCGAATGGAACTTGGGCGACAACGGTTCCGACAGTGTCCTTGTTAGTTACAATTCGCTCACTTGCTTTTAGTTTTTTTATCTCAGTTTTCTCAACGGATGAAGCACTGATATAAATAAAATTTAGCTTATTATGCAATATTTACGAACAACATATGCGAATAAGTATACATACATGCTCCCAAGATATATTTTCAAGGGTGAAGCCAACTCGTTCGTTGAAGGTTATATTCTTATACAGTACTAAAAATACAGCACCTTTACTTCTTATGGTGATGTCATAACTGTTAAAGAAAGGCCATCCATCCGTTTATGACCTACGAAAATATATTTTGCCGTTAACATCATTATGCATTACCACTTTCTACGGCCGAAGACTTGCATAGCATGTTCAGCACAAACAGCTGTTTTAAGACAGTTTCATCTTCATTTTTGCCATTAGTATGCGGACAGTAACAACTTTGGCAATGAGCTTTTTCTCTCTCTCTCCGATGTTTCAATTTTTACATAACGGGATTTCTTCCATTCCTTCACCATCTCTCTCTCTCTCTCTCTCTCTCTCTCTCTCTCTCTCTCTCTCTCTCTTTCGCATACACACACTCACACACACAAATAGTTTATTCAAAACTTTGTTTTCTAATTTTGACAGCTTTATAACTTAATTTGGTTACATAATGAAGTTATTTCTGTTTTAATTCGTTTATGGTCAAGCTTCAGTGGCTTGAAGAAATCTAATCGGAAGGTTTAATTGTACAAATCGCTTTTTTAAAACAATACCAAACAAATACCACTATGAATGATTTTAATAATATTAAAACTACAATCCATTTCATTTCATTTTTTTTATGGCTTTAGGTCTGTATGGATCACACCGGGATAGCGTAAGGAAACGATGAGAGAAGGAGGCGGCCAAAGCCTAAGTTTAATGTACCATCTCGGCCTTTGCACGGTGTCACTGACAGAAACCCTTGGAATAGCTTCAGTCAAGGTGGTTGGCCATTGGTATTGAACCTAGAACCTGCTGAATGCGTCGTTCGGTCACAAGTTTTAAGCATAATAATAGTATCCCAATATTGTTTAAATGACCATGGTTCCTATGTTCCCAGTGGTTACGAATAAACTCAAGAAAAATATGCACAAGTAATAAAATAATCCAAAACCCGGATTAATTCCACCAAATAGATTAGATAAAGCCATGACATAGTACAATTTTGTACCTAAAAACATAGGCAGCAATACCTGCAATGCAATGAAGAAGGAAAAATATCTCTTAGAATCAGACTTAGGGAACACCAACGTGATTCCAAGAATCAAATGCTTTTCGCACTTAAAGGCTACAAAACACGACATAGTCGATCTTATTATTATTTTTTTATTTTTTAAGGAAAGAAGAGAAAGGAGACTATATGATCTCACTAAATTTGAGCCATGGTAAATAAAATAAGATTTAGATACCATTACTAAATGAAATTAAACAAACTACAAATTTAGTAGCACTTTAATTTTATATCTAGTTTCGCTTAAATGTTTAACTCGGTGTATTATGTGAGGTTTATTATCTGAATGTAGTAATTTTGGTTTCGATTCTGAGGAACGTATTCTATTAGCAACAAACTGTGACTAAGTTTTCCTATGTGTAAGTTTGTTTCGAGTGCAGAAACGTGGCTTTTTAAGGTCGCTAAACGTCGCTTACTCATATGAAAACGACCCATTGATTTTGCTTCTGTCTATCGAACTCCACTTACTTTAAACTGCCTGGCGAAGCAAACAAAATTGAGTTACGAAAATATTTGCAGTATTACATTGTAATTTGCTGAAAAATACTAGGTAAAGGGTATTTAAATGAACGTCTCTTAAACCAAGATTAATATAATGAAGTTGCACAGTTATCTAATGAGGGGCTCCACATTCTAGTGGTTAGAGCGTTGGACTCATGTCCGCGTGGTCCCGGGTTCAAATCCCTGCTGGAGCACTCCACTTTTTGGCGTCCATCCAGCGTGAATAAAGACGTGACGACCACTTGGTCTAGAAACGTCTGTTTCGTCTGTTCGTGGTCAAGGTGACGCGCATTGCTGACCCCACGGCCGTAACTCAGGTGGACGCCGTTCCAGCAACCGCGGACAGACGGCGTTGGGGCAGGCTCAGGACCTTTCAATCTGTAACGCCAGTGGTTATTTTATTTATTATTTTACAGTTATCTATTAGTGATGACCCGTTTTTCTGTTACAATTTTTAATAAACGGAAACATTTTTTTATAGTTTGAATACCAATAGTTTATAAATACTGCAGTTTTCGTTTGCAAGAACTGAGAAGCGAATAGTAGTGTTTTGCCCCACAATGTTATACATTTGGAGAGAAGAACTGACATTTTCTTCTATAACTCAAATTTTCAGACCGACTTGGACTAAGATTTCAATTTCAGTTTTATCCGTCAAAGTTTCTGTTCCTGTTAGTTCTGTCCCAATGTTCAGTTCAAAGCTGACTTTGAAATAGTTTGAGGTCCTTTCCTACCATATAATTTCTTTGAAAAAAAAACAAAAAAAACCTCATGTTCATAATATTTTTACATTCACTTTCTTGTTGAATAACTCGTTGAAAATACAATGCAACATGGAAGAAACTTAGACAGGAAATCTTTGTTCCTTTCTCTGTGTATGTGAAGTCAGGAAGAAAGGGAAACTGCATCCATTTTTTTTTTTTTTAAAAAAAAGCAGATGTGTAATTGCAGTGTAGTGTCAATTCGCGCATCGTAATTCATGTACTTGGTGTAGAGAAAGTTCCGTATCTCAGAGTAGCCCTCAAATGTAATCACAGCTTATACGAGAAAAAAGTAGATGAAGCACACACCAGTTTAATCGCAGGAAGGATTTACGTACGAAGCTCGCGTGCATGTAAAAGTAAGTGCTATGTTGCTACAAGATTTTTTCCAAGCGAATGGCGGAACTTGAAGTCATTCATACACATTAATTCAAATGCACTTTTTTTCTTCTTATTGTTTAATATTCGCTCTGGGAGATTACGCAGAAGAGGAAAACAGGGAGAGTACTTATCTTTTCATTTTCATTTCCACCCAAGTGACGACCCCAATGTGTATTTATAACCTTAAGTTAGCACTCTCCCGTTATATCAGGGGACTAATACGTCATCCCTATACACGCAAATCTGCACTTAACTTCTCTCTCTCATCTTCCCTTCTGCCACGGTTCTTCACTACTATTATATGTACATACATATATGAGCAGCAGAAAGGTTTTTGTGTATTTGAAGCTACATAAAACTACCCTCCAGAGTATAAGCAGAAAAGGCTGTTATTTCTTCTAGCTTCCCCTCAAGAAATCAACATTCTAACGGAAGGGCGTGATTCAGTTTTGTACAGGAGAATGAGAAAACAAGCCAAAGTTTTTTTTTTTTTTTTTTAATCTTTGTAACAGGCGCGTCGTTGGCTATAAACTGTAGGTGACGGACCACGAAGTATTTAGGGGACACGAGTGATAGGTTATTACACCTTTTAGTTCCATGCATACGTATAAATTATTTATAGGGGGGGGGGGTCATGAATAACGCCTCCTTTCTGAGAATTTGCATTTACCTAAGATTTTTGTTTGTAAACGTTCCAGTATTGTTTGTTTGTTTAATTAATCCACTTTAATGGAAACTACTGGAATCTTTTGTCAAAAAACGTTCGATTGTGACATCCCTCGGCGAGCATATCTCTAAGGGTAGGTGACGTTGAAGGCAGTGGCCTAACTATGTTGTGTTTTTTTTTCAACATTCACCTGGTTGAAAAAAAGAACTCAGATGAATGAGCACTGAGCAGGCAGCATAGGTTCGAGTCTTGTCTATGCCGAATATCCTCATTAAGGCATCCATGGATCTGTCTTCTTTAATGTTTGTGGATAGGAGGTAAAAATAATACATTGTAATCTTTTCCCCTAAGTTTTCTATGTCTACTGAACATTTTATGGCAGGCGGCGCACCGGTAATAGTAAAGAATTAGACGTATAACTAACGGCCCTAGCCGTAAAGCACTGTAGACAGGCCAGATTTTAAATTGAAGATGGGCGCTGTGCGTAGTTTGAACCTATTCCATTTCCGCGATACCTTTGCAAGGTCAACGACATATAAGATAAAATGAGTAAGAAAAACATGTTACATGATAGGAGATTTGGACAGATGTACGGGTACTTCACAGTTCATACACACACACACACACACAGAGAGAGAGGGGGGGAAGGTAGCAAAGTTTCGCCAAAAGCTTGTTCAAATAGGAATAAAAAAAGACAGAAAGGAGTAGTTATGAGGAGTGAGCATGTTGCCATGTGTGTGCGTGTCCATAACGATATCAGAAACAAACTTCCAAACCCTTCACCACCTATAGTCCTATACAATATTCGGTTCAACATCATCAATATCATATGACGCCCGTTCTGGTCACCTATTTTATTTCCCCCCTGGAATATTCTGCAGTCTGCTTTGTACTACTGCTATTTGGGTTGCAGATAAGGTTAATAAATTAGATGATAGACGGTCTTAGTGTTTTTTTTTTATATATTTTGAACTGCACTTTTTCAATATTCCTCTTCAGAGCGGAAGATCGGTTTGCAGTCGAAAGTCGAAAAACTCTTTTCAAGCAAGCAAGTAAACAATTTGAACCTGGTTGTGATAAACAATGGATACTGAATGAGAAATTGACTATATCCAGCCAGAATGCAGTCGATCCAGAAACCTGAAGGAATTATGAACAGAGACGCCATCTTCAGTTTGATATAATTTCGCTATACAAACTGGTGGGCATGCTTATGACAAATCATCCGAGTGATGAAGAGACTCGGTCTTGGCTCTTTGAAAGAAAGTAGGTAAAATTCCTTCACAAACTATTATAAGAATAACTTTCCAGTTCTGGAAGGTAAAAGCAATAAATGAAAAAAAAAAAAGATAATTTTTATCTTTTTTAAGAGAATGTAGCTGATGTGCTTAGGATTGGAACTAATTCTTCTTTCCAACGAAGAATCGTTTCGGTAAAAGTTCTGATGATGAAACTTATACACAGCGAGAGAGTTAGTCATTCATATACTGGTACCATCCATCCATTACATCCAATTCGCTGCGGTACATTCTCGACCGTAAAATTCAAGATGAAAAAAGAATCATGCATGACTTTATTACATTGATGTTGTTTTGTTGTCTGTCTTTTACATGCTTCTCTGTTTAAGCACCACTCCCTAAGTCTTTTATAGGTGTTTCGGAAAGCTTATATCGCGTATCAGCCTTCTTCTGAACAAGAGTGTTTATAAATCTTACCTTGAAAACAATCATATGCTTGCAACAGATAAAAGTCAGAAGCTGCTTTCTCTTTTTGAACACATAACGGGACGAGTATAGATGTTGGTCTATTCTACTGACTTCAATGGCTAAAACATAATAGGAAGATCACAAATTTAGATTATGTAAATGTGGTAAAAATATGCTTCGTTTTGAAGACGTTTCATTGGCCTTGAAACTTCAAAGTTAGAAATTTCAGATGTGATTCAACGAAAGATCAAAATTATTCTTTTTAAAATAAAAAGTTTCCTATTTTCTGTAATAATTTTACTGCTATTAAGTTGAACAAGACTTGTGTCACAACTAACCAAGAACATTACACTTAATTTTTATTGTAATCTTTTTTCTTATATTCTTTAAGTTAAAATATATAATTATAAATTTTGTTACATGATAATCATTGTATTCATATTTACCAAATATTACTCAAATATTGTGATTACGTTGTTTAGAAAAATATTTTGTATTTAAAAAAAAATAATATTTTGCCAAACCATTTCTTTGACTTTGATATCGTTCATAAAGTAGACATTATAATACAAGAATGTGTTATTTCATTGTTTAACTTTTAAATTATTAACCGGGGCGCACACACAGGCACTCTTAACAAGAAATAGTCTATTAACAAACAAACTAAAATGTTACAACGTTTTTTCTGTCACAAAAGTAGGTTAAAAATGAAAATTAAGACACCACCAGTGTCCTATTTACGGAGTCGTGTGTTACAAGATAGTTCTGTCATCTGATGCATACGTTAATTGTTCAATAAAAAGTATGAAGACGGACCTTTTTTTTTTTTTTTTTTTTTTTTTTTTTTTTTTTTGAGAAATGAATAATTGATTGATGTTAATTGAATTTACATCTTTCTCTATAGATTGGTTTGTCCAATCTTCTTGTCTACAAAAACCTCTGCTGCTTGCAGTCCTTGTTTTAAAGCTCGGTGTGTATGCTTGTCAAGACTCCCAAAATCTCAGCCTCACATTTGCCCTCCCCTTAATAACACGCACGTTTTAATTATCCCTCCTCTTTTACCTATTCTTGGTGAGGGTATGTAATGGTGAAGTCAGTCCTTATCAGGCCTATACCTATGCTTCCCATCACTCACTTTTAAGTTTCAATCTCGCTCTTACCTGCATATTTTAATTTTCGCCTCAACCTTACTCACCCCTACACTCAAAATCATTATTGATGTTTATTGCCACCCCAAAAGGTGTAATAGAACACCTCTACCTCTACACCAATTCCAGTGTTGGTTAACACAATCCGGGGTGTCCAACACCGTTTCTGGTGTTGACAAACACCTCTACCGGTATTCAGAAACACCGTTAGGAGTGTTAATAAACAACATTGAAGGTGTTCCCTAACACTTCTAGCGGTGCACTTTAATACTCCTAACGGTGTTTCTGAACACCGGTAGAGGTGTTTGTCAACACCAGAAACGGCGTTGGACACCCCGGATAGTGTTAACCAACACTGGAATTGGTGTAGAGGTAGAGGTGTTCTATTACATCTTTTGGGGTGGCAATAAACACTAATAATTTTTTTTTGAGTGTATATGCTGAGAGTATGTAAGGGTGAGGTCTGTTCTCGTTAGGACTACCCTTTATAAGTTGCATGTTTGTCTTTACTCCCATGTTTTAATTTCGCTCTCATTCTCACTTTAATGTTGTTCACCCCCTCACGTTTCAATTTTCCCGTTCATCTTCATTCACCCTAACACGGTAAGTGTACGTGTGGGTGAGGTCAGTTCCCATGAAGGTTACTGTTATGAGATTAAACACCTATATTGTCATAATTTAGGTATTGGTGAATGATTTGTACCTATCAAGAGTTGTACAGCAGACCATTTCTCAGCTCCGTTGCGTTCCCTTTCGTTTTCCAGTTTTTTTATTTTTTTTTCTGGATGATGGTTGTTGATGATGAGTTAAAAGATTTTTTTTTCTTTCTTCCGAATGTACTTAGCAGTGAATGTGATTCTTGTCATGAATGGTTGGTTTAGCTCAACGTGTATAAAAGTATGTCATTAGAATCTTCTGTTAATAGATTTACTAATGGCGATTATTTCTCTTTTAAAATTTTACTTGAACACAGTTCGATTTAAAACAAACACTTCGATTTTATAAAAAAAAAACTATTTGCTTACTGAAAGTGTCTCTTCTCCCTGGATATTTGATTAAATAAACCTTATTTTTTTCATGGTTAAAAATATGTAAACGGTAGGGTGGGAGAGAGTTAGTTGAAAGCTTATAATGCTATCGATAATATGGTTGTTGAAAGCTGCAAATCATTCAACCCATTTCTGGGAAAAGGCTTTTGCTTTTCTCCTTAAAAAGAACTTCTACTTTTAGTGAAGGAATTTTTTTTAGCTGAACGTTTGAAGAAATGCTTTTAAAACAATTATTAGATGAATTATTTTTTCTTATTGTTTTTGCATTCATCTGTCTGTATTTAGTTCTGTTGTCTGAATAGGAAAAAAATAATATGTATAAAAGTAATACAATAAATGTTATTTCTTTCTCATTCACAGACAAAGACTGCAGCATCTACGGCTACAAACCCGAAACCTTGGAGTAGGTCGTGCATCTAGCGGGGCCCCTTCCAGCGACTCTGGAGTAGCCCTCCTTTTGGAAAGAGCTCATGCAGCTTTTAGTCAGTTTCCTGTCCGACTCGATACGAGTGAACAGGACTCCGCTTCGTTGCCCGAACATCCACCTCCTGTGTCTTCCCTTGTTCATGACTATGTGGCTACACTGGGCAATCAACAACACAGTTCAACATACAGTGAGTATATTTCGTTATTCCTCAAATATATGTATTAAAAAAGTATCCTACCCACCCACTTCAGGAAATCTTTAATGGTTTGGTATGAATATTTAAATATTGATAAAGAATCTAATGTGCAATTCAGTGAAGTCACTAGAAGTTGCGATTTATTAGCAACAAGGAAATTCGTTACACCTGAAACAGTACGTTCGAAAAGCCATATTCTTAGTTTCTTACAGTTAGAATTATCTTATTAGACATCTCCCCCAAATCGCAACTTGCAAATTCAGGGACGTATTTAGGAAGAGGGGAGGTGTGTGAAGAATTAATATAATTTTGGGTGTCATTATATATATACACACACACACACACACACACACATATTAAATATATATATATATATTTAATATAATTTTCACACTTAGAGACACTTTGGACCTCCCGGAAGTATGTGGACCCCTCCCAAAACCAATTTCTTGAGACGTGCGTGTGCAGGAAGGATGGATGCATCAGTCACCAACAATGTTATAGACTTTTTTTTTTAAATACATGTTTATCGTGCTGCTAGGACAGTAGTATGAAATATCGAAATGTTTGCTTACATTGACGTAGGTCAAAGTCGTAATGTTGAGAAAAAAAATATATAATAGAGGGTTGCTGAAATTGTGTAAACCAAAAATAAATTTAGTCCGTAGGACGCAGTGACGCGGAGATACGTTGTGAGTATAGCTGTGTATTTTTTCGATATATCGATAGATCATTATTTCAAAAATGGAAATATCGATAGCAAGTAAAATCAAAACTCGGTATATAGATAGGCCTCTATCAAATATTGATATGAACGATTTTTTCCATTCGATCTTTATTCGATTTTTTTTTATGAACGAAATTCGATTCGCAACGATTTTTCGATTTGAACGATATTCGAATCTTCGCTTTGCCATATATCGTTGGTTTTTCGATTTGTTAGCGATCTCAAAGTTAAAAAATCACTCAGCCCTAGTTGCGAAAGTGATGCATTCATAGTCGACTGGTAGTAAGACCACCACATCAGCAGTATATCTAAGTATTACTTAAGTATCACCACACGTGTAAGTTTACTTCGTTTTTTTAGGGACTGTAAAAAAAACACTCTAATTTCATTTTCTCAGAAAATCGTTTGTAGCGCACTTTTCCTTCTGACAGAAATCTTGGGTCCATAATCCCACTCACTACACACCAGTCTCGGCGGTGTAGTGCTTCACACAGGAAAGGCTGTCATTAAAGCGTTCTTAATTATATTTCAATACAGGACTGAGCGCTTGGAAGGTTTCGTGGAAGACAGTTTTCCGTGCTGGGCTAGAAATGTAACGAAACGGATTACTCACAATCAGACGTGACTTACAATGCCATCCATTCTTGACGCCTACGTTTTAAAATGTATATGTCACTTTCTAGTTCCGTGTTCGTCGCTATATTAAGACATACAATATTATTGACAAGAATTATTTATAGATTTGCTTTTTCCAAACGTTGTACACTATAAAATATTACATACTTTACACTTCTTTTTATACACATCGTCTCCGAAATTTTCTGTTTTCTTTTCAGTACGTGTAAATAATGTATACATGAAGTGGGAGAAGGTTGTTATGTCTTTCTGAAGGTAAATTTCGAACGCTTCTTGAACACTTAAATTTTTGAAGTGATCAAAAGTTGACTTATTTAAGGTGTTAAAAATATGTTTATAAAATGTGAAATAAGTTTAATATTTTTAATAATGTTCTATTTCGTCATCATTTCTTATGTTCTGCTGGTAGTGACATCTTTGAAAACACGCTCATTTTAGGCCTACGTATGAATCTCACATTTGAGGAACGCCAAATTAAAATTGGTCTAACGTCTTTTGAAGACAACTGAAAGCTTCTTCATAATATAAATATAACGATCTTTCCATCATACAATCCATTGTAGTAGATCGACGCAAACACTCACCACTCAATGTTGTAAACTTGCGCATTGAAAGTGTCACATTCTGTGGTTAGTTAAGGAAGATAACACTTTATGTTACACTAAATGCGACACCAAACGACCAATTTCTTAGGGAATGCGGCGTTGGACTAACGTCTCGTACGACCAACAGCCTCTCCATCAGCAAGAACCGGCGTACGACCAACACCCCAGGTCAAAAACCGGTGTTGGTCCAATGTTGTATTGGTCAAACGCCGTGTTGGTCTTACGCCGGTGCCACTCTACGATACAGTTTTTTTTTTTTTTTACAAAAAATATTATTATATAATTATTTCGTTAATACCAAAATTTGTGTTTTACTGTGTTGGTCGAATGCCGTTATTAGTGTTGGTTCAACGCCGTGTTGGTTTTACGCAGTGTTGGTTTACTCGTTGTAATTGATACAGACTATATATCGTCATGGTTCTAATTTGGTCCTTTTGTTGATGTTACGCGGTCAATCTTCTAAGACTCCGATTACATCTAATTTCACCGTTCTTCCCAGGGTGTGTTTTGATGGTTCGTCATTGATATATGGTGATGCCACAATTCTACGCATGTTAACAATTAACGCATGTAACCTATTTCTCACTGATTAAGTGATTGCAGTTGCTAGCTCTAGTAATAGCGATGATTTTATTGGAAAAGAAGGATCATATAACATGGTATGAAGGTTAATGAATCATCAGTATGATAGCGCATTCATTCTTGTACGAATATTGAACAATTGCTAAACGATTCTACGGTGAATACAGAAATTCAAGACGGGACAGTTTGGATTTCGAAGCGGGGAGAAAGAACGATAAGTTTGTTAGGAACAATAGCGAAGAGATACATAGGGAAAGAAGTAAGGAAGTATACTATAATTTGTTCATTTGAAAAAGACATTCAATCGAGTCAACTGCAGAATCCTAATGGAAGTATTGAACAAGACAGATGTAGGATGGAAATATCGAAGACTTGTTATTAAACTTATATTAAAATCAGAGAATAAGGGTGAAAATAGACCAGAATGAACTGCAGTAAATCGAGAATTGAGACAGCAATGTTGTATCTTGCCTATATAATTATATAGGGGTGGATTTTGGTTACTATTTTTGGCCTGTCCGCTAATTAGAAGGGGTACATTTTGGGATAGTATAACGGGCTGGGCCAGGGCCGAAATCCACCCCTGTAATGGAAGTTGAAAAGTGATTCTTCGAAACCAGAGGAGCAATTCAGATCAGAAAAAGAAAAATCAAAACGTAATGTGTTAGATTTTCAGATGATGTGGTTGTTTTAACAGAGAATGAGGCTTCACTGAAAACAAATAAATAAAACAGCTGCAGAGAAGATGAGAGGAATATGGAATTGTAATAAAAGTACAGAAAACGAAAGAGATGTTGGAAGAAATGTAACTACAGCAAAGTGGGAAGTATTGTTAATTGAGAATATGAAGTGTGATAAAAGAAAAAAATTGCAAGATTAATAATGGCTAAAGAGGCATCCATGGAGAGGAATCTTTTTTATAGGCCGATAATCAAGGAGCAAGGAAGAAGATTGATTAAATATTTTGTATGGAGTATTGTGAAATGACGGAAGTGCTGAAGAGAATAAACAAAAGACGAACAATACATTAGACATTGAAGAGGAGGAAAAGAAACTAGTTAGGACATTGACTGCGCAGAGATTGTGTGCTATGGAATACAATTGATGGTATGGATGGTTGAAAGAAAAGAAGAGAAAGACGATGAATCGAACTCCTTGACACTAACTATTAAGGAAGATAAATCATATGCTGAGTCAAAAAGGAGAGAGAAAGATCCCTATCAGGAAAACTTATCGGGTTGGCCCAACCGCGTAACAGTTGGGCCACCGATGGCCCAGCACCGGCCCGACGCGTCTTACTGATCGGGATGCGTGGAGAGAGCTTAAAGTACGTTGAAGTACCTGCCGCTTTTGACAGATTACTAATCATGAATCAGTACCCCATTGAAAATGATATAAATGTATAAAAACGGTACCTTTTTCATTTTCCCATAGAATATTATATTGCTTTTATAAGTCAGTTAAACTTCTTTATCGAGCAGCCTTTTTTTAAAGCATAACTGAAAAGACTCCTTAATATCGGAATAACGGTTCCGAAGAATGCTCCTTTTTAACCATTGGGTGGATTCATTTATATCATTTTTGAGTTCTCATTAAGTAGTTCTCCTAACGCACTATTTCGTCACGAGGTCACAGCGACCGCCAATAAACTTCGCCCAGCCTAAACTGAAGGTTGCAACACACTTTTTTTCTCAGTTAATGAAATGATAATTGAATTCCATAACAGTATTAATGACGTTGTTGAGGACGAGCCTATGTTCTCTCCCGTATTGCTACTGAAGTGCTTGCTTTGTTAATGGTTGTGAATGAGGTTAAGGCGAATTATACTGAATTGAAAAAGAAAGAGCAAGTTCAAATTGATTAATATTAATGGTGGTAATTGACAAGGATGAAATGACAGAGGACCAGGAAAGATAATTAAATTAAGTGAATATTTCCGTTTTGAAGCCTCTATTTGCAAACGCAATTTTTTATTCTTAAATCGTGGTGGTGGTGGTTGTCACGAGGAGTCAGGGCGTGAGAAAGTCTAAAGGCTTCCTAAGAACATGTGTTGAGTTACCCTAAATGTATACTATAAACTTACCCATGCTTATTTTTTCAAATATAAGTAGCCTACAAAAAGAGTTAAAAATTTGTCGGGAGCGGGGAACGAATTCGGGTCGCCTTAGTAATGACCTATTGCTTAAGTAACTGAAGTACAAGTAAATGCGTCACTTTTCTCGATATGTATATTGTGATTTCATCTACCCATCTTGCATTTGGACGTCATCTCGGTTGTTTCTTTCCTCTGGGTATCCAAGGTAGTACATTTACCGTCCACTGTACGTCTAGCTATGTGATGGGCCCATCTTCTTCGCAGTCTTAATTATGTCTTCTATACCTTTGTTTGTACGCGAATCCATTCCTTTGGATTCCTGTCCCTCCTAGTTATTCCTAGCATACATCTATTGCTCCTTGTGTGACTCTCAATATTTGAGTCAACTGCGCATTCAGTGTCCAAACTTTACAACCGTATATCATCATACATTGATTATAAACTTAACGCTTGAGACACATTGGTAGTTTGCTTTTGAAAATAAAGTGTAGTCTTCCAAACGAACTACACGCCATTTTACATCTTCTATTTATTGCATCAGTCAACTTGGCATTCGATGTTTTGAGCTGGCCTAGGTAAACATACTCATCAACTATGCGTGAATCCATTATTTCCTTCTTTCCAGCATGTTGATTGTACATTACTATCGTTTTTCTTAAATGCATTTTAAGCCCTATTTTGGGAGGTATATGGGTAAGGATAGGAGAATACCGAGATACGTGGAAAGAAAAGTGTAAGCCCTCAGTCAGCAGTGGATAGAAAATTGCTGAATATGATGATGATGATATATTGTGAACATAAGGTGTACAAGAAGTGTTTTGAAAGTATCCTTGAACAAATTAAGTGCTCATACTTCTTGAACATAAAAGGAAGATATTTTAAGGATAAATCCCATAGCAGAATGTAAAATAAGTATGTTATTTTTTACAGTGTACCCTTCGCTATTTCCTTTTATTTTGGTGCAAATGGGAGGAATGCAGACGTTTGGTAGTAAAGATTTATTAAGTCTTAATTACAATATAAAGTTGTATTTTATGATAATCGGATGTTATCTTGTTCGCAAGAGACTTTTAGTCAGAATGGTTACTTAGTATAGGTGTTGCAAAAGGCTATATTGTGTACGCTAGATTAATTTGAAGACCCATTTTTTCGGGAAGTGGCGGGGTAGTGGAGAATAAAATAAAGTTTTGGTTCATGGATAGCATCAAACAGAACGTATTATTTAATCCTAAGCAAGTATATTATTCTGTGTGACCCTCACCCCAGCCCACTTGTATTTTTGTGCTATGAAATTTAAAAAAAAAAAAAAATCTGAATTAAATACAATGTGGATTTCTCTTCTTTTTTCCCCACCTGCAGACGAAGGAGAGCAACCGGCTACAGTGTATGATTCGGATTCCTCGCTCACTTTGGCAGCCACCAAATCTCTTAGTCTGTCCACGTCACTTAGTAAACAATGTGGATTGGAATTGGACCAGTTGCCTTCTTCTGACAGCGAGGTAGAGAGTGCAAGACTTTCAGCACAGGTGGGTTCATTTACGTTTTTCTTTTTACTTTTTAAATCATATCCCATTAAAATTACGGAAAAGAGTGAGAAGAGAAGGAACTAAGGTAGGTGAGCGCAATTTCGCCATGTTTCCAAATACGCCATCCAGCCTTGTGATCAGTATTATAAGATAAATTCGATAAACGACAGTATCGTTGTTTCTTGGTACCGTTACAAATGTGACCGAGAAAATAAGATGGAAATTCAGTCAGGATGGCCAGTTAAGGGATTTGAACTCGGGCAGGCTGTTCTATAACATATCGGACCAGTGTTGTTTTTGGAAATACACTCTCTTGTGCACTGAAGTGAGTACACGTCGTGGTTCGGGTACCCGAAATTTTTGGAAGGGAAAAATTCCCGTTTCGGTCTTGACTTTTAGGATATTCCGAGAGATCGAGAATGTGTGAACATTTCTCGATTTTGGGGACAATCCTGTTTTGTCTCTCCGGTCCCACCCCCCTGCACCCCATAATTGGTTAACAACTGTTTCTCTTTGTGCTCTTGAACTCACAAAACTAATTGCATGGCACATAAGTTTAATATGTCAATAACTGATATATGTAATATAAAGTGCGATGGCCAGTAATGAAGGGTGTCGACCTGCCCGCCCAGCACGACATGCTTTTGTGTTGTTGGCAACTCCCATAACAGATATTACACGAAAGAAGTTTTGTCTCCACAATGATACACAAAACATGTGGACACAATATTATGCAGCCTTGTAGAGAACATACCGTTACATGTCACATTTCATGAGGTCACGAAATGGCAGGTCGACATTCCACCTTGATTTGACCTTAGATATCGTTGGGGTGGGGGGTGGGGGGCGAGATGAGAATCAATATTCATTTTCAAGCAATGATACGAATTGTATAATGGAAGTTAATTTGATTGATGATTTGTACTTCAGTTCTGGAAATACTGCGATTTTTCCCCTTCCGTTCTCGTGTAATAACTTTGAATATACTCAGTCAGTTGGTTGAATTGTTCTTAACGTCCAAAATAAGCTGGTAAGCTTTTAAGAACGGAACGTATATTTTTTTGGTAAAGTGGACTCCGAACTACTCAGTCCAATCGATCTCCTACTTCCGTGGCTGTGGTAGAGCGTTGGCTTAATATTCGGGAATTCGTGGGTTCCGTCCCAACGGCCGACCATCCTGACTGAGGTTATTTCAAGGTTATTCCTCAGTCACACCAGGCAAATCCAGGGATGGCACGAAAATCGACCGTGTTACCTCTTGGCCAACGGAGGATCACATATGTAGTCGGAAATCAAATTCAGGACGTAAGAAAGGAATCCTGCTCGTAGGGTCTGTTGCCAAGAGCAGTATAGACTTTTGGTTCATAGGTCACTCGATTCTGGTTCGACTTCTGAAAGGGGTATGAATGAAATAATCTTACATAATAGTTTGAAAGAGCAGTTTATTGAATTCCAATAGGCACGGAAGTCAATAATTAATAGTACACTCACAAATAGCCTTTACCAGCTAACTAACTCTATGGCTTACGGAACTCGCAAGTTCATGGTCGCAGTGACAATCGTTCACCATTGGATTCTGTCCTGTGCAAGATCAAGTCAGTTTTCATTAAAAACCTCTACCTCTCGAAGACCCATTCTAATATTGTCGTACTAACAACGTCTGATCTTCCCAATGGCCTCTTAAACTCTGTAGCTTACCAACTGCGATAGAATATATTTACCAAAAAGAACTTAGGGAAGAAATTAACCATCTTAAATCTTTTAAATAGTATTGATTATATATTTATAATAATAATAATTACTATTCTGTATAATATTAGTATTCTGTGCCTACATATATATTCGTAAATGTGATAAGACACCATTTTAATACTGTAACTTGGTTTTGTTTCGTCATATCCGTAAGTTGGCAGAGACAAATAGTACCTTGAATGATTACGTTTGTTCTTTCTTCCTCCTCGTGTTTAATCGTTGTTTAACTTGAACCCTGTTTTCAATTTCTTCCAGTCATTGAAGGATGGTTGGGAAACAAAGAAATTCTTTAGTTCATTGGAGCGCATTAAGTCCAAAAGGATGTAAATGCACACCAACACATCCCGCAGAGTTCAGATTAGCTTGGATGTTCCAGCAAAATGCCAGCAAGTGAGCGGTTCATGGGATGTACCGTTATCACAAACGTACATAATCAACTCGTAGTGATAAAAGACCTGCCTGGCTGCTTTGCTTGCCTGCCGGAAGACTTACGAATCGTGATTTCTTTTAAACACAAGTGCTTGGGAGGGCAACTAACGATCAAAACGCAGTTCACCTGTTCTGTTCTCATCTCTTCACGTTGACTATTTTCTTACATCATTAAACTGTTACGCTGCACCCGTGATGTAATGGTTACGGCCGCGGTCTTCGGATGGACTCTAGAAAAAGGTATGCGGATTCGAGTGCCTTCCTGATTGAGATTTTGTAGGGAGATTTTTACCCTTGTTTCAATAGGTGAATGCCGGGATGGTACCTGGACTAAAACCCTGACTGGTATTGTCACATTTTTATTCTGGAAAAGTGTTCGTCGAGGAAATCATGAGACAGTTAGGAATGTACACACAGATTCATTGAAAATGACCAATATAAAATGTTATGGGTACAAAAACTTGCATCGAACTAATACGTGTTGGAAACATAATGTATAGAACATTGACTTTAAGTGGTGGATATTATTATTGGTGCGTTTGCCATATTGTGCAACATGTGAAACAGTAATTATCTATCAGTATTATCAAAGGTTGACTCCGCAACAGAGTTACTAAATATATCGGACTAACGTAAAAAATATACGTAGTTCCATTTATTAAAACTGTTAAGTTTCTCTGAGTAAAAGATGGTGATTTCCGATAGCGATCAATATCGATGTCCGATACCGATCGGCATCGTTTTCCGATATCGACAATTTTGGCAAAAATTGTATGCCATTCGATATTGATCGATATTAGATAAGAACATCAACCGAAATCTCAAATGATGCATTATTGATATCGGCTGATATAGTCAGTGTTTGATTTGTAGTGGGGGATGTTTGGGATTTCCTCCTCTCTGCACAAATCTTCCCTGGTTCTGTTTACACATATATACCTCTAGCCTGGAATATGGACGATCCGAAAATACCATATAATACATCTATCACTAATTCTTCCCCCCTCGTTGGAAACTGCACTAATTGAACACTGGTGTTATTTGTTAAAATAGCGAATTTTAACTCGAATGTTTCTCTTGAAAGCTCCATTTTGTCGGAAACTTCACTTCTTTGTTGTTGGAATTGAGTTGGAACGTGTTTATGGACTTTTGTGATGCTCAGGCTGGGATAGTGGGATAGGGTAGGCGGAAGCATGTTGGAAGATAGTAGGCCAGGGTCTAGTTTGAAGGTATCATCCAGACATTTTCCTGGTGTGACTGAGGAAACACCATAGAAAAAACTTTGTTGTTGGAGCAGTCACAGGGATACACTTAAGAAGAAGACGACGTGCAGTGTCTCCAACTAGTAAAAGTAAAAATGCTTGGGATAGTTTGTTTTATTTTCCCCACAAATAAATCTCCAAAGATCAAGTTTCCAACACATACGTTAGTTTATATTGTAAGCTAAGTAGTTTGCGGCTACCGTCAATTAAAATATGTTCGTTACTTTTGGTACTCGCTGTAGAATAAGAGGTAGGAGCAGACGTAAGAATGGTGTAAGAAACTGGAAACACTTCCGAGGCAAGAACAACACATATTGGAAGTAGAAAATATGTAATTGAAAACAAGGGAATTCAAGACAACGTCGTAAAGATGATGTAAAGGCAACAGGGCTAAACGTGAGAAAATCAAATCAGTAGTTAAATATGAAAAGTCACGTTGAATCGCAATAGGAAACAGAGAACGAAGAATTTTCCCCCTGTATGTGCAAAGAATGTTAAAAGATAATTAATGGATTCTCCCACAAGTAATCTGATTTTCAAAAGCATCTACTGGAGTTTTGACGGGCCTAGTAGATGCCTTCGCTATAGTCCATTCAGCGTAAGACTTTCAATGGTTCTGAACCAAGAAACCATTAGAATGTACTATAGTGTATCGATGTGCTATAGGCCCTCATCGCCTAAGGTCTCATTGCATCGGGATAAAAAAATCGAATTCCTTTGAGATTTTATCCGGTGGGTTTTGTTCCAAGGCGACGACTCCCTTCCCGCCGTTGCCCTCGATGCAATGTCAGCGACCTAGTATGGGAGATTCAGTATCAAAGACAGATTTGCTGTGGAGTGAATGCTTAAATATCGGTGCCTTTTACTACGCCCATACTCCCG
Organism: Lepisma saccharinum; assembly: GCA_022664845.1. Taxonomy (NCBI): domain Eukaryota; kingdom Metazoa; phylum Arthropoda; class Insecta; order Zygentoma; family Lepismatidae; genus Lepisma; species Lepisma saccharinum. The sequence goes on along the minus strand of JAGDQP010007747.1, from coordinate 16,347 downwards.
CACCGCGAGAATACATCTTAAATCGTCGGTGGCCTCTCATGGTGATCTACTATGGAGGCAGATCATCAAGGAGGCCGGAAGTAATACTCTCACTGACAACTCAAGATGTGTGATCGAAAGTAGATACCTTCGGAAACTGAAAAGATCGCGTAGTAACGTTCCTTCATTGTTGTTCCATTTAAATACCTAAATAAAATTGTGAATCAATAATGTGCTAGCCATTGTTGATGTACAGCAATGAATGTGAAAGGATTGAATAATTATTTCCTTTCACTTTCATTCTACGTATGTTACGATTCATTCAATATCTTTTAAATTTATTATTGATGAAAATTCATTGTAATACACTTAATATTGCTTTTAATGTTAACAGACAGCACAAGTATTACGTACCCTGGAAGAAAACATCAGCATCCATTTTATGATGCAGTGGCTACGTCACGAAGTTCGAATCGGTACTTGGGAGTAATGCAAATTCTGAGTTTTGTTATTAGCAGTGATTCCGCCAGCCCCCCCTCCTCCCAATCATCGAGAACATCTCACCAATTTTAATATTTTTTGCGGTCAAAAATCTATAGAAATCGTGCAAAACTCTGCGTAGCCTCCCAATTTTGACTTTACACATACCTCAAACTGAAAATCCTGGCGGAATCACTGCTGATTTTCCGTATTGTTTCTTAGTTTCACCAGGTGCCTAGGCAGTTGCTTTTCCCATCTCTTTCAAAGAAATTCTGCGTGCCGAGTGTCATTCCTCAGGATTTTCATGGAGTTAGATCACATCTGTGTGTTCATACCATAGAATAGACTGTAAGGGAATCCACAGCATTTCTCTATATTCTGGTGCAAACAAAAAAACAACAACAAAAAATAACTACAGCAATGATTGACTCCTCGTATGCGACGTGAACCATATAATATGTTTGTATAAGGTTCCAGAGGATAACATCCATAGAAGTACGGGCAAAGCCGCCAAAAGGGAATATTTGGAACATCACCCTCAGGAACCTACTCCTGTAAATCAAAGTCAGATTGTTCTCCATAATCGACATCTGGGTCGAATTCATCGTCCAATGCCCTTCGCATTTCCTTCTCAAATACCTTGTTGTCATGTTGCACACAATATTCAGGGAAAAACCAAACAACAAAATCACGTCTCATTAAATGAAACAAAGACCGACAACACATTTGCTGAAGATTAGACAACGTTCATTACACAACGAAACTGCATACATCAACTGAGCTCTAAAGAACACCACCTAACACTCAATAATGATATCACTGAACTGGATATCGCTCTGAATAAAAACACGGTACAGAGGGCCAGTTACGCAAAGTTACCCAATTTTCTGCCCCTAAATATACCGAACTCTTGTAAATCTTGCCAAGCTTTTCGACAATCTTCTGTTATAGTCGGACAAAATGGCCAAAGGGTAAGTGGGCATGTAATAATCTGTGGTTAAACTGTGAATTGTGCTGTTTATATGTGTCCAGTGTTCGATTTGTAGCGGCGGATGGTTGGGTTTTCCCTCTGTCTGCAAAAAATCTTCCCTGGCTTTGTTTACAGGTATATATATATATACCTCTAGCTTGGGATATGGACGATCCCAAAATACCATATAATACATCTCTCACTAATTCTTCCCTCTCTGGAAAATTGCACAAATCGAAAACTGGCTATAGTTCAAGACAAAACTAAACGACCCTGATGCTATATGTTTACTATAGGATTCAAGGTCGTTTAGTTTTGTCCACGACTAAATAATAATATACTGGGATAATTTCTCATAAAGAAGAAAGAGTGAACTGTAAAAAAAAAAACTCACAGACATTCCTGGAGAAAGATAAGTAATTATATCTGGAAATTTCCTGTAACTAGGCTAATTAAAAACAGCCACTTTGCAGGTTTCAGGAAAAGAAAAAACATAAGCCTCAAGCAAGTTCTTTAGTTACAAATCTAGCTTCTTAGTAACTGGACTAAATTGCCACTGAAGGAATCAGTACATCAAAACAGTATATAACGTCACAAATACGCTGCCTGAACACCCAAAACATAAACAAAGGTATTTCCACGGTTTACGTCATGTTCTATTGAGTATTGACTTTTTATATTTGTCAGGTGGAGACCACAATCCCCATTCACTGCGAATATTTATCATTTCTGTTAAAATACGTGATTAAAATGGCGGCAGCGAATACTTGACCAGAATTGCATGTGTGATTACGATAAGAAACTGTTTCCTCTTTCTGCGCATGTGCGAAAATCATTCTGGAACGGGAAAATGAGAACTTCCAACCACACGAAAGAAATCTCTCAGTGATTTAGACAGCCACTTTTCAGCCACAGCAGGATTACTGCAAATGCTTACATTTATCTGGAACATTACGAGGTATATAAAACAACGTTCCGCAAAAAATTTACAGTGCGATCAGATAAGACTTCAAGGGAACACCCCCACCCTTTCAAAGAAGAATGTCTGGTAAAACGTAGTTTAATATTTCATTGCGTCAGTGGATGACTTTTAGACATGCGATGTCTACAAAATGTTTTAGGTACCAACATGAAATTACACCAAATTAAATCAACTGATTCAGTGTTAATAATATACACACAGAAGTTCTGAAGAAAATCCAACCAGAGAAATTTGACTTAGTGTACTCTCTCGTATTTTGATTTTTTTTCCTGTCCTCCTTTTTTTTCGTAAACAAGCGGTTAACAGCAAAAGCTTATATTAGTGTGTCATTTTTTTTCTCCCTTGTAAATTCACCTATACATGCAAATTAAAGTTAAAAAAATCAGTGGTTAATTTTACAGGATAAAAGGAAAGTATTTATGAAGTCAAAAGTCTACATTTTAAAATGTACACCTTTTTCTTCAACTACAAACCTAAGTAATATGTGTAGACAATACAAGCTTATTTTCAGTATTATTTTAAGTACGTGTTATTAATGTGACAATTAACGCTACTAAAATACGATTGAATTGTAAGGAATTCTTCGTGGCTGCATTCCAAGTAACAGGTTATAATTATGAAGTGTGTATTTAATGGCCGGAAATAGTTCATTAAATCTGACTATAAACCAGTTCTGATTCCTTCTTTATGACAGTTTGCAGAATCAGAGATGAGAGCAAAAGAGAAGTCAATGAAAGGTCATTGAGAGAAAATAACAGGAGAGAGAGAGAGAGAGAGATAGTATAGAAATTTCCTAGTTGTAAACGTTCTGAGTAAATTAATAGAGAAGATCCCATGTTCAGAATCTGGTGTTTATTAGAGTGTTTTACTTTATTTTATTCGATTTGGTTTGGTTCGTAGTTTTCCTGTAAGGCAGGCATGACCCCAGTGTGTTAGCCAAACTGTGTTTTGGTACTTTAAACAAGAATCTTCATGCTAAAATGGGAAGAGAGGAATTCCGCTGGAATTAAACGGAATATTTCATCTGCGATAGCGGAAGGAGGGACCAATCTTTTCGAGTAGATTTTCAGCGGAGAAATGATTAGAAATTTCAATTCGAAAAAAGTGGTAGCTCTTTTTTTTTTATGGGATTTTTTTTTTTATTAATTTCCAATCGTAGCCCATCGGAATTTTTTAGCTTTTGAAATTGAAAACTATTCAATTCCTATTTTATTTTCAGACTTTTTAATAAAATGATCGCCTTCTGAAATTGAGAAACACTCAATGCTCACAGGAAAAATTTTATGTTTCTTGAAAAAAAAAAATGCGAAAATAGTGTCCAAAGAAATCTTTATATTATCTTAAAGAAAAATGTTTATTTGGACTAGTTGAATTGTCAGCAAAATAATAATAATAAAAGGTAAAGCTATGCATTGTGCGATACGCACACGCCGTGAACGGCGCATGGGGGATGTGGAGGTAGCGCTCTACATTTTCTTGACCTACGGTACGAGGTGAGGTAGTCAGTCCCACACTCGACCGACTTTACCTTCCCACAGCGCCCAGGAATACCAAGGACACTCTGGTACTCAATTTGATAGTAGGCTGAGTGCACCTCAGAGCGCCAGGCATGGGAACACTGAGAGAAAAATCTCCAGCGTCCTGTCCGGGATTTGAACCCGGGCCGCCGAAAGCTTCTAAGCAAAGATAGAACACAGGTATCACTGCTTCGACACGCTATCTATCATGTTACTGCTCCATTTACCTAACGTGTTAACTCTTTCTGAATATATAAACTGGCTAGAAACTGCAATTGTTATAAAGATTAATATGCTATTTGACTTTTTTTTAGATGAAATTTGCTTTTCTTAAGAATGGAAACATTGCAATTTAGAGGGGTTTATTTTTCGCTCTTTGAGAAAAAATATTAGTTCTTTTGTCGTCATTTTTAAACTGAGCAATTAACCTCACAGTAGCGCATCATCCTTGGTACACATTAAGTTAAGGTTCGCGGTAAAAAAAAAGACCTATAGCAAACTTGACTAACCATTATTCATTGTGAACCACTCTGAAAGGATGATAAATCGCTATTTCAATTTTGAAGAATAAATTACATCCGTAAAACATCGGAATCCCATCTCAAAAGATCACATTTACTATGCAAAGCGTGCTTTTTTTATTATTGAAATTCACTATATACAGTGAAAATACTCTCACCGAACAAAGAGTAAAAATCGCTATTTCGATATATAGTTTGTTCTGGACATAATGTACACTACTTCTAAAACAGAAAAACTGGTGACCATCGCTTGGTCGAGAACTTAGCACGCTCGCTTTCTGTGCGTGTGGTCACGGGTTCAAGTCCAGCGGGAATTCTTTGAAGGGAATGGTTCGAAGCCCACTTTACCAAATTGTAAGTTTCGTCCTTGGAAGCTCGTTTGAAGCGTAACAATCCCGGTGACAGTTCCGATTTATGAGCGATTGTTTAAGGTTGATATGAGAAGATCCGTTTGCATAAGCTTAGATTCATATGATCGGTTTTGCATCACAGGTCCTGAATATACGGATATTAAACATATTAGTTAACACTGTACATAGAATATAGTACACAAATATACTTAGGATCTGAAGTTTGTTAAAGGCATTCGAAATTTTCATTTTTGGCGCAAAAATAGATGGAAACGCCTTTAAAAAGTATCTCTTAAGAGAGGAAGAATAATTTGATGGTATCGATGAACATTCCCATGTTAAGGAATTCTTAAATGTAACAGTAATAGGTGAAGCAGAACACAATATCTATCAAATAAACCTTCAGTAGCTTTTAGGCGTGAATACTACCCCAGCAACTCTATATTACATATCCGTGGTTTCAAAGTGTTCCATTGGGGAAGACCGAAGATGTGTCTGCATTAATGATTTAAACCGTAATTGCATTTTGAAATGGGCATTTTCAGTATGGATGCTATCATGAACAAGAAGGAGAAAGAAGTCAAAATGGATTTGTTGCAAGCGGTTATACACGATGAAGAAGAAGAAGGAATACTTGTACAGAAGAATCTTGGGTGGATCCACATCTGACAAGACTTGCTGGAGGACGTAAAAAAAAAACCTCTGGAAGCTTGTGTACTCCTCTCCTATAGAGAAAGAAAGGTGTGGGGGAAAAACCTGGCCACGTCATGCTGAGGGAATGTTGTTGAGGGGGAGAGAGAGGAGGGTGCTGTTTAAAATTCTTGAGAGAAAGAAGGTGAATGGATGCTGTATCGTATCTTGTGCACGAAGATGTTCTCTTTTGGAACAACAGTTCATGAGTTGAGAAAACTCATTTTGGGGGTGATGAAGAGGTTTTGGCATTCCGTTAGAAAAACCAGATTTCAGGTACTAAACATAGCTGTTCAAAGATAATAAACAAAGAGGTACAAGACATCTTTTACTGAAGCAAACTAGAGAATATATTTTCTCCTTACGGCAGTTTGCATCTTTTGCAGTTTAGAAACTATTATAGTGAAGAAAAGATAATTAATACTGATTATTACATACAGCCAATGACGAAGCATGACTTTGCGCTTCTGGAATAGACAAGGCAGTTGGAGACATGCTATAAAAGAGGTCGAGAACTTCTTAACAGATTAGGAAATATAAATACTGTATACTATTTTATTAGGCTACTTTTCCGTTGCTTCATGGGCTTATTTAGAAGCTGAATTGAACTGAAATTTGTCTTCATTCAGCATATAGTTCTACCACATTATCCTTGTCAAAAATTATGTACTCGTATATTTTATTTTTATGTGCTAAAAACAGCGGAAATATGTAACCAAAAGAGTTTTCTTCCCCTAAAGCAAGTACATAAGCACTTATCAGTGACACCAGAACGTCAGTTACTTATTGCATTGTAATTACAAGGAACAATAATACCCATTTACAAGCTAGCCATTGCAAATTCACACCGATTCTCGAAACCAGTGGTTTTCATTCTCTTAATACTCACAGATCGGCCAACTGTAAGGAAAAACTTTCACGGCCCGGGAAGATGATAGTAAGTTAGATGTTTATTTGACGTTCAAAAGATGGGAGCACATCTTTAGATTCTAGTTGTTTTGAAAAAAGAAAATTTAAAGTTTAATCTCAATTTTGAACTGTGAACATCTACAAAATAATTGTTAAATAAAAAAGTTATTAATTTGCCGAAGACCGGTACCGGTCCGCAGACCAGCGGTTGAAAACCACTGCTCTAAAAAATAACCTTTCCGCGTCACTCGTAGTCAGATGTGTCACTCGTAGCCACAGATACTATCAATTTAACCGACATGGTAGTCCTCCCAAACTTGAGCAGATTCGTACAGCTTTTGATATCCTGTGATTTTTTTTTTTTTTTAACAGATTTTTCGGAATCTATCTTTAAGCTCTTGTATGTTTGAACCATAGAGAAGCTTCGGTTATATTTATTCACTACCGTCACTTTTTTAAAAAAAATAATTATGTAGAAGTGACCAGAGAAAAGAAAGTACTTATCTGTGCGTTGAGAAACCATTTTCTTAGAAATGAGATATCAATATTCTCATTTTTTTTTTTTTTTATTTAAGAAATAAGACCACTGATTTGATTTCCGAACTGACATATACTTATTTAAAATTAAATGAGAATGTTCACAATTCGTTCCTAAGAAAATTATTTCTCGGTGCACATTTTTAACCGCGTGTGTTCGACCCAGTGGCCGACCATCCTTACTGAGGGTTTTCCAAGGTTTTTCTTCAGTCACACCAGGCGAATGCCGGGATGGCACCTTCAGCATAGACCCTGGCCGACACCTCCCGACTCCATTTTCCTCCCCTATCCCGGCTTGAGATTTTAGATGCCTAAAGGCCATAAACAAAAAATTCAATAATAATAATAATAATAGATTAAAGGACATAGCCCATAATTGAGAACCAACCATTAGTTAAAATAACGTTATTATCAAGCTGACTTTTGTACAAATTTAAATACAAACAATTTACAGTTCGTAATCTCAATTGTATAATACAAGATGTAAGAAAAGTCCACCATAGAATTATTATAACTGAAATTTAACATTATAACTATCATAGCATGTAGCTTACACATTTGTATAGTATGTGTGTCTAAAAAGAACAGCATAGTTTGTAGTACTAGCAAAGTGAAATTATTAGGAATTCATCGACCGCGTTACAGCCTGTACTTGTGAGTAGCTTTCATATTAGCTAACGAATGTATTTTATTCTGATTATTTCTGGTAACGGTCAAGACAAAAAGTTTAAAGGTTTAATTATGTATGAAAGGCGCGATTAAAATCCATTGCGAAAAATTAATAAACTGAATAGTAGCAAACAATTCAGGAAGACATTGTCCAGTCTACCCATTTTATTTCTTAAGCTTTTCCTCTGCTTAAATATTATTTTGCTGTATGGTATATTCAAACCGCAAACGACTGTATTCATACAGTTTGGATTCTCAAAATTTATTTAGTAAAAGGACACCAGAATTATAAAACACTATTAAATTTGATCACACTTTTGGGTACTCATATATATTATAGCTATTTCTTAAAATTTTTGGGGTGATTTTTTTTATATACAAAGTTTTGTTTTAATTTTATGTGACTATTACTAATTAATATCTGTAGTTTAGTCTTTCTTTCACTTACATATTTAGATATGATAAAGACTTGTCACTAGATGGCAGAACAGGCACCTTCATTTTTATAGTACATTACTTGATTTATTTCGGTCTGGTAAGCCTCTGATACGCCTGTTCGTGGTTAGGTACGCGCATGCTGACCACACAGTCGTTACTCAGGTGGACGTAGTTCCACCAAACACGGATAGATGGCTTTGGGGTAGGCTCAGGGCCTATAGGCCTGTTACGCCAGTGTTTTTTTTTTTTTTTTACTTGGTTTGTTAACAGTTCTTGTTTTAAAATAAATACATTGCGAGAATTAATAAGTTTACGCAAATTTCCAGTAATTAACACTTGCTTTAATGTGGTTAAATGTGATAATTGTAAAGTCTAGAATTTGTTGCATCAGTTTAAACTGTTACATATTATTCATCACATCGTTTTAAGTATCACAAAAACAGTTGGGAAATGCATTTGGTGTGTTTTTTTTTTGTGCTAAACAATTAGAAAAGAACGTACATAACACTCACTAGCTACAAGGCGGCAAGACTTATTATTTTTTATTAGAAAGGAAAGCAATTTCCGTGCAGCTTCTGAACATCTGTTGCAGGATCATGGTGATGTTATACACACACACACAAAAAAAAAAAATCACTGTGTGTGGGCTGTTAAGATGAATGTGATGTTGAAATGAATGAAAACAATTAAGAAAAGAGGCAGTAAATTGATTACGATTAGAAACTAAATGTCATCAATTGATATTTTACTGGAGTTGGAAGTGAACTGTTTATAGGGCATAACAAAAGGAAGTAAAAAATCAACTGATGACATTTTTTTTTTTTTTTTTTTTGGAATAGTTGTATACAGCACTCAAAGACAATGCTTCTCTTTGTTAAAACTAAGGAAATATGTTTTCTTACCATCTTTACTTAATTGGCTTCTATATTGTATCTCCTTTAAAGTTTGAAAAGAAAATATTGCTCATTTAATGAAAGGTAACACTTCAATTTTAAGAACTTTTATTGCGGAATATTTTATTTTTTTAAATCTGATAATTTAAAATACTCCTGTCTTTATAGTTGATAAAAATACTCCTGTTACTTCAGTTTCCGGTAACGTTTCTTGAAAACCTCACAAAGTATCCTCATCTTGTCAATAATAATAACAATAATAATATGACAAAAGACGAACTGTATTGTAGATACAAACTACAAGAAGTACCGTAGAAGAAAAGAAATTGTTCGCTTTATATTGGGACAGAACCATATTCAAGCCCATTTTCATGTTACCTCATCAGTTTTTCGATATTTTTGAAAATCATATCTAAAGACGAAAAGCAATTTTGCAATATTGGAAAGTAGTCACTATGGTGCTTATGAAACTCTGTTAAAAATTATGAAGTTAAAAATGTTTTAAAGAATTCAATGGAGGACTAAAGGCTTGACGCCATATCCGGTTGGCAATCATAGCAGCGGCGGGGGTCAAGTCTAAACAACAGTGAACAGTCAAGTAAGTTTGATGGTAGGAACGTAGACAGTAAGTTGTGGAAGTAATGGCTGTTAATTTTCTTTTTCTTTTTCTGGTTTTCATCCTTTGGAAACATGAAAAAGAGAGACGTCTCTCTCTCTCATTGTAATGTTTGCAATCTGGTACGAAGCACATATCCATGATGAATTATTATTATCGAAGAAACTACATAAACCAACCATTGTTCACTGTTGTTTAGACTTGAACATGGCGGGTTACCATGACAACCAACCGGATCTGACGGAAGACTTTTGTGGTCTATTCTAGCTGACTTATGTGACAGCCCAGCTAATGACGTCATAATAATTATTATTTATTAATATTCCTCGGTAGTAAACGCTGCTGATTTAATTTGTTGTAAATATATTAAATACATGAAATATATATTGAATAATATATATAATAACTACCACTCACACATGAGATTTTCGAGTATAAATGTCAGACGAGAAAAGGTGCATTCACCAGGAAAATCTGCCACAAGGTAGGTGTCATATATAGTTTCACTTTCAATGGAGCTTCCGCTTGAGTGGGAAGTATAATATGACTAGACCTCTCTCCTGTCCATGTATCTACCTACTTACTGTCAACCTCAATGTGGCCTCTTACGTCAGAGTTCACAGTTTCCTAGTCATAAATGAAATTGCAAATTGAAGATTCAGCAAGAGGCTAGTACTGCAAGAAAAATAAATAATCCATTCATTCTGTACATAGCCAGAAGCAGCAATTTAATAATACGAAACAAACAATACATTTTTTTTAGTAGAAGCTGTTGCTATTGTACTGTCAGGAGTTGCGGGTAAAAACTTCATCTGGCTTCATCCGTCGTCCACCTTGCAAAATAAGGACAAGGACATATATGGTTCGTTTTGTTCATATGTGTGTGTGTGTTCGTTTAATATTGATTTTATAGGAATGCATAACCTAAAGGAAATAGTTACATAACCGTCGTTAAGATGCAGGTGGGAAAGGGGAGGCGAATCGGAGAAGGGAAAAACAAACTTTTGCATGCACAAAAGATGATAGAAAGGAAATCTTGCATGCACAGCTATTTATTAGAAAATGAAAACAGAAAATGTATTCTTGCATTTCTTTTTTTCTTCTTCTTCTTTCTTCCTTCAATTGCTCATACGTTGTTACGTAATTAACCATTCATGATGGGAAACAGGTTATCAAAACAATAAAGTAATTTGCAAGAATGAGGACGGTTTGGTACTCACAGTGTGTGCAAATGTTATTACTATGATTGAGTTAAAGGATTATTCTTATTGGATTAAGAATCTGTCTGCACTAATATCTGTTGTGGTGAAATAGTTGTCTATTTCTTTGTTGTGGAATCATTGTTGTATTTTTTTATTCTATGTCCGACAATTATTGTGAATTTTTTTTAAAGATGCACTGTAAAAAATAGTTGTTAATTCAACACAATGCGGTGTCCCAGCGTGACTACCACTTTTGTGTGTTAAATCAACACAACACAGGGTGTTGATTTCGGTACTGTGAAAAAAAATTACGGCTGCAGCGAGATTTAAACATGGGTTGCTTAGTTAGAAGTCTAGCGTCTTACCGACTTCGCTAAATCGTCAGACAGAAAAGACACTAGATGCAAACGATATTTAGTGAACAACATTTGAATTAAACGACCACACTATAGATTCAAACAGTGTATTTGATCAAATATATGTTGCTGAGCCCCCAAAACAAACTAAGTTACTTGCACGACTTATCCCATGATTTAATCACTTTCTATTTGTCAATTGGGAACCAGAATTCCCATTCATTGAGAATATTCCATTTCTATGAAAGCAAGTAAGATGGCGACACCCAAACACTTGAGCAGCATTACTGCCATCTTATCGTAACAAAATGTCAAATACGCTTGCTTTAATAGAAATGGAACATATTCTCAATGACTGGGGATTGTGATCCCTAACTGAACAATGGAAAAGTGATTGAATCATGGCATAAGTCGTGAGAGTAACTTTCTGTGTGTTTGGCGTTCAGCAACATTTTTTTAGCATCTATACTGCTTGAATCTAGTGTTCTTTCCGTCTGACAATTTAGCGAAGTCGGTAAGGCACTCGGTTTTTAACTGAGCAACCCATGTTCAAATCTGGCTTCTTCCCTAACTTTTTTTTCTCCCAGTACCGAAATCAACACCGTGTGTTGTGTTAATTTAACACACAAAAGTGGTAGTCACGCTGGGACACCGCATTGTGTTGAATTAACACAGCCATTTTTTACTGTGTGTTTTGTCTTATTTTCTCTTCATTTTGTAGTTCGTTCTGTTTATTTGTATTTTAATTTTATTTTACAACATTTTTTTTTTCATTTGCTTTATTTATTATTTGCTTCTCGTTTTGTTACTTAGTTCTCTTCACTCGTTGTTGCACGTAACAAGACAGAAGCCCTGTTTTCTTCTCTTCTTGATTCACGCGGATGAAAATTAAATTCTTCATTGCGTTAATATGATTCTATCTAAAGGGAAAAGTTATACAATATCCTGATACGATTTGGAATTTCGATAAAATTGGTTCAACTTGTGAAGATGTGTCTCAGCGACCCCATAAGCAGAGCACGGATAGGTAATAAATAATATGTCAGATAGTTTCAATATTCGCAACGGATTGAAACAAGGCAATGCCTTGTCAGTCACCAGTACTGTTTAACTTCGCGTTAGAATATGCGATTTTAAGAATTAAAGGGGACAAAAAGGGGCTATCATTGAATGGTTTGAATCAACTGTTTGTATACGCGGATGATGTAGATTTAATGGGGGACGATATAGATGCACTACAAAGCAACATAGATAAAACAAAATACATGATAACAAGCCGAAACACAGGGAATGAAGGAAATAAAAATATAAGAATTAGGGATGAGGCCATAAAGAAAGTAAGCAAATTTAAATACTTGGGAGCATACATAACAAGCAAAAATGAGGTCACGGAAGAAATAAACAGTCGCTTAGTATCGGGCAACGCATGTTTCTATTCAGTCCAAAAACTTCTAACATCGCGATTAATATCAAGGAAATTGAAATTAAAAATATACAGAACGGTTATTCTGCCGGTAATACTTTACGATTGCGAAAGTTAGAGTACGACCCTAGCAGATGAACATAAATTACGTGTATTTGAAAATAAGGTTTTGAGAAAGATATAAGGGCAGAAACGGGACGAGATGACTGGAGAGTGGAGGAGACTGCATAATGAAGAACTCCACGGACTGTACAATTCACCAGATGTAAAAATAATGAAATCGCGACGACTAAGGTGGACAGGCCATATAGTTCGGATGGGGGAAAAACGAAGATTATATTCTATCCTGGTTGGAAGGCCGGATGGAAAGAGAATATTGGGAAGACCGAGACGTCGTTGGGAGGACAATATTAGAAGAGATCTTCGAGAAGTAGGTGTTCGAGATAAAAACTGGATTGACATTGCCCAGGATATAATCCAATGGCGAACCTTTGTTACTGCGGCGATGAACTTGCGAGTTCCATAAGCCGTAGAGTTAGTTAGTTAATCTACTGTATCATAATGCTTCCACGAGTATCCTATAGTATACACTCCCCACTTGTCTTGTTACCTAATTACTGTACAGGTGACATCAATCTTCGTCGTTAGAGATTCTCAGTGTTCATTTCGTCGATGATATTTTTGTCTTGTTTATTTCGTACAGTCCATTGTGTATTTTGTCTCATGAGTTCTAGGTAGAAGGTAGGTAAATGATTCGTTGCTATTTTTGCCGGGTAGTTATTGTTGTTTGGCGTTGAATACTGCTGTGTTGTTGTATAGTTTTATCTTCACCTTTAATTTATATCTCCTGTCCACTCTTTCATCGTCCTTTTCTAGCCAACTTTTGAGTTGTGGCTACCACATGCGATATCTAGGGTATGTTCTTTATTAAATAAAATATAAGTATTCGCAATAGTTTTATATTAGTGTAAACCAGCCTTCCGCAAACTATTTTCTCAAGTGCGGTCCAGTTTTATTAGTTGGTAGATTCGACGGACCACCCTGCACCTGCCTAAGTGCAAATATCGAGGACCACTTGTGTTTCGCGGACCATAGTTTGCGGAACGCTACTGTAAACCGTGGTTTTATTATTTTGGGGCCATAGTAGTGTTCGTATGTTGATGAAGAACTCGTAAGTTCAACATAAGCTTCCTTTTTCCATGTTTCTATAATTTTTCGTCTTATTTTAATAAAGGCTAGGAGTTGTAAGGGGCTTATTATTGTAAATAAATCAGTAGAATGCAGTTCTTTCAAAGATTTGAACTCAATTTCTCGTGGAATCAGAAATATATCATCATCCTTAATTGAACAAACATACATAGCTATAAAAACTGAGAAATACCTTTGTTCTATATTCCTACTGGTGACTCAATAACTGGTAAAACGTTTTCGTAATCGGACTCCATTCTTTTAATGAAGTGAGGAAAAAGATGTAAGCGCCCGTATTTTATTTTTAACTGACCCGGTTGTGTATATGTCACGTTTATTCGTTATCACAAATATATTACTTTTTTTTGGTAGGGTCCTCCATTATGCTTTACAATCAAGTCACATTTTATGCTTTGTTAAAAGTTTGGTAATTCCAAACGTCTGATGTTTTAGCCATAACTCCTCCACCAGTAGCATCTAAAACACAGTAAAATGCATACCACTTTGTTCTTTTTTAATTTACAAGACTTTCTTTAGTGTGATAAAGTATATAGTTATGTCTTATTAAAATTTATTTTTAGTGCAGTTTTTTTTTTATATATACAAACGTGGGTTAAAGATTTTATGTGCCTTATTTAATTCTTTTTTAGTGTAATCAAAATTGAGAAATTTCTGTATTGTCATCAGGTTATATACACAACTGTACCAAGTTTTCAAATTGATTGGACAGTGGGAAAATGTAATTAAAAGATTCAGGTTGATTGGACAATGGTGAAATTTAAGGGACATTTTGATTAGAAGATTCATTTCGATTGGACAATGGTGGAATTTAATTAGAAGATTGGATAAATTAGATATATTGGCATATTTGATTATAAGCCTAAGATTCAAGTCGATTGAATAATGGGAACACATGTCCAGAAGATTCAGATCGTTTGGACAATGGGGCGATTTGATTAGAATATTCAAGTCGATTGAACAATGGAAAACAATTGATTTGAAGATTCAATTCTATTGGACAATGGGGAAACCTAAGATTCAAGTCGATTGAATAATGGGAACACATGTCCAGAAGATTCAGATCGATTGGACAATGGGGCGATTTGATTAGAATATTTAAGTCGATTGAACAATGGAAAAACAATTGATTTGAAGATTCAATTCTATTGGACAATGGGGAAACTTGATTAGAAAATTCATGTCGAGATTGGACAATGGGAAATACTAATTAGAAGCTTTGATTAGAAGAAGATTGAACAATGGGGAAGCTTGATTAGAAAATTCATGTCGATTGGGCAATGAAAAAAATCGTTCTGAAGAATCATGTCGATTGGATAATGGGGAAAGCTTGATTTTCTTAACATTTCTGTGTCTAGCAGAGAAAAGGAAAATGAGTCGGTAGGTACATGATATATCCACAAACAAACTGTTCTTCGTTAAACGTGGTGAAAGGATTTCGATATTAAATCGGATTCAGAAACACAGGAAAGACCTTTGAATAAACAGGTTACGTTTTCACCAAACACCAAAAAGTATTGCACGACTTATCACGTTATCACAACACAATTCGAATATACGTTTCGGAATCAAAATATTATTCCGTTCTCAATCGCCATATTGCAATACTTTCACATCTCCAAATGTAAAAGATCAAAGTTCATTGTAACAAACTAAATGCAACACAACGTGTCTTAATATTGCGTTTGTTCTTTTCTTTTCGTTATTTCAAACCACAGACATCACTCAGGAGAGTTGGATGCTGCTGGGTGGATCTCTCACATTTTGACACATGCCAACGTGCCGACAAAGCCAAAGCAACACAAGCGGAATGAAAAGCAATGAAGCTGATCTTGACAAGGGAAAGTGCACCGAGCGCTCTTCCAACAATCAACTGACGATTTGATTCGTTGTTGTTCTACTTTAAAAAAGGTAGAAACATGAAGAAAGGCGAAGGAAGGTCAACAATCACATTTTTAAGAGCTGCATGTTAAGTAAAGCATCAGTGTCAAAGCAGACGCAGTCACATTCAAGTTCACAATTAGTTCTAAATATCTTCCAAACAACTTTTTTCTTTCTTCCTAAAAGAACTTTCTCGTGTGTTGAAGGTATCACCAAGATTTTCTCCTTAAGACCAGGTCTTCTGACATGGCTAGCTTTTCATAGAACTCGCGTCGTATTTTACTCATAATGTGTCTCGTGAATTTAAATATGTTTTCATTGTGAAACTAACTCTCCTGGCCCCGTGGTTTTGTGGTGGAGCTGTGTGTTTCTTTTGGCAACAAGTGATGTATCGAGTAGGAGGGGTTACTCTTTTGTGATAATGTTGCGTGTGAGACAACACACAGTATGTCAATCGCTCCAAAAATATATATCTTTAAATGTTGATACTTTTGCCTCATTGGGACCATTCTCCTGATTGGTCTCCATTGGATCATTTCAGCTGCTTGGAACCATAGATAGATGACAAAAGATAGTATCATAGACCTCATAATAGATAGACAGCACGCTTCCCCAATTCTGGCTGCGCTAAAACTAATAGGTTTTTGTTCAGAGCACGTGCTTTTGAATCCATCCGCTAGGTAGCTCTGCCATATACGTCATATTCTACTATGAGGTCTATGGCAGAG
>JAGDQP010007746.1:40462-61685 GCA_022664845.1 Lepisma saccharinum | reverse complement strand
TAGAATTGTATGTAACAGGTGTTGTAGGAGAGGGATATTGAGAATTCACCTTAACTGTTGTTGTAGGAGAGGAAGATTGAGAATTCGCATTAACTGCTGTTGTAGAATTCGGTGAAAGAAGAATTTTACGAGAAGTTAGAGATGACATACAACACCATACCAAGACATGACATGGTACTAATAGCAGACGACTGCAACGCAAAAATTGGAACGGAGGAATGTATGGAAAAGATAGCAGGAAGATATACGTTACATCAAGATAGCAATGAAAATGGATTAATGCTAGGACAGTTTGCAAAGAGGAACAACATGGTAATCAGAAGCACACAATTCCCTCACAAGAGGATCCATCTCGGAACATGGAAGTCACTAGACGACCATACAGTAAACCAGATAGACCATATACTAGTAAGCAAAAGACATTGCACTTCAGTAATAGACTCAAGGAGCTATAGAGGACCGAATGGAGACAGTGATCATTACATGGTGAAAGCAAAGATTAGAGAAAAACTAAGCAAGGTACAACAAGTAAAAGGACAAAGGAGACGTAAGTGGCATCTAGAGAAATTCAAAAATGAAGAAATCAAGATGAGGTACAGGGAGAGAATGGACGAAATACTGGAACAGCAGGAAAGAAATCGAATAACAACGGAAATAAATAACATAGATGACAAGTGGGGAGAAATAGAAAAGATCATAAGAACAACAGCAGAAGAAGTAATAGGAAAGGTGCAGAAGAAAAACTACAATGATTGGTTTGATGATGAATGCCGCAAAACAATAAAGGAAAAGAATGAAGCAAGGCTAAAGACAATACAAAGGGATACAAGAGGGAATTGGGAAAGGTACAGAGAGCTAAGGAGAGAAGCGAACAGAATATGCCGGAAAAAGAAGAAAGACAAAATGGCACAAGAGATAGAAGAAATAGAAAATTTATGCAAGAAGAATGAAACGAGAAGACTTTACGCAGCAATAAACAAAATGAGCAAAGGATATCAACCAAAAACATATGGATGCAAGGATAGGAATGGAGTGTTGATGGGAAATGAGGAAGATGTAACGAAGAGATGGACAGAATACTTTAAGGAGCAACTACAGGTAGAAGAAGAACCGGTAACCAAGGAACAAGAACAATTTCATGAAATACAAACAAATATAGACTCAGACATCGAAGAGAGAGGAGGCATAACAGATGAACCAAGCATGAAAGAGATGACAGAAGCAGTAAAAAGACTGAAAAACTATAGATCACCAGGAGAGGACGAGATCACAGGAGAGATGATAAAATATGCGAGTGGAAGGTGCACAGATGAAATATATAAATTAATCAAAGGGATATGGAAAGAAGAAAAAATGCCAACAAACTGGAATACGGGAATCATATGTCCTTTACATAAAAAAGGAGATAGAACAGACTGTAACAATTACAGAGGAATAACACTGTTAAACACCACATATAAAGTTCTAACAAACATACTGCAGAGGAGAATAGAACAAATAACAGAACAAGAAATAGGAGAATACCAGTGCGGTTTTCGGAAAGGAAGAAGCACAACAGACCAACTATTCGCAATACAACAGACGATAGAGAAAAGCTATGAACATGGAACAGAATTGCATATACTATTCATAGACTACAGGAAAGCATTTGACAGTGTAAACAGAAGGAAACTAATAACCTGCCTAGAGCAAATAGGACTACCAAAGAAACTAAGAAACCTAGTAGCAATGACAATAAATGAAACACGAGCCAAAGTGCAGATAGAAAATCAGACAGGACAAGAATTCCAATACAACTGCGGTGTCAAACAAGGAGATGCCCTATCTACAATACTATTTAACATAGTCCTCCATAGAGCAGTAAAGGAAATAGACAAGCGAGGAACCATATTTACAAGATTAAATCAAATATTTGCATATGCAGATGATTTGACAATCATAGCCAGGACCGAAAACGAACTGAAAAGCACATATCTGAAATTAGAAGCAAGCGAATTCATTAGGACTGCACACAAACACAGATAAAACAAAATATATGCACATAGCAGCAAATGAAGGAAAAAAGAAACACGAAATTAAAATTGGAGAAAAGATACTCAAGAGAGCGAACAGATTCCGATACCTGGGCTCATTACTAGATGATAAAAGCAACACATCCGAAACAATAAAAGACAGAGTACAAGCAGGAGATAAAGCATATTATGCGAACCAAAAGCTACTAAAAAGCAGAAGCATAACAAGGAGAACTAAATTACAGATTTACAGGACACTAATCAGGCCAGTCATCACGTATGGTTCCGAGATTTGGACGCTAAAGAAAGAAGACACAAATAGGCTACGCAGATTTGAAAGGAAAATAATTCGGAAGATATATGGACCAGTAAAAGAAGGCGAACAATGGAGAATATTGAATAATGAAGAGATAAATACCATAATGGAAGGAAAAGACATAGTTAGATTTGTCAAATCAAGAAGAATTAGCTGGGTCGGTCATGTATTAAGGATGGAGGGGAAAAGAATGCCAAGAAGAATGTTAGAAGAGAGAATATATTCAAACAAGAAAAGAGGGCGACCGAAGATAAGGTGGATGGACCAAGTACAGGAGGATCTAAAAGCGATGCAGATAAGAAATTGGAAGAAGACAGCAATGAATAGAATGGAATGGAGGCGAATAGTATCGGAGGCCAAAGCACACCCAGTGCTGTAGCGCCATGTGGTAAGGTAAGGTATCAGTACTCATCAATCGACAAGATTTCGAGATCGCTGTCCGTTGTATTTCATAGTAATTTGTAAGTTCTAGTGCGCTATGAACTTACATTTTTGATACTACTATTAGTTTTTTGAAATATTTTGAAAAATGTTAAAAATGAGGGGGGGGGGGCGAGGAGCCCTCTTAACTGTTGTTGTGGGAGAATTCGTTCATTTCGAACATCTGGCAAGGAACTTCTATCGTCACAGTGAATGCATGGTCGCTTTCATATATACTAATGATCTCGCTAGCGTGTAGTTTACAAGAAACCGACAATAAGTTTACCTTTCTCATCTGTTGTAAATACCTATACACCATGCAATATGCCGCCGGAGAGTCAGGGACAAAAAACACCTGTGAAGAGCTCTAGAGCTCCACGAGTTAAGCCTACTTTTAGTCCCTATAGGGTCTCCAAATTAGCTCGAACTTCACCTCTCGCTACGAGCATTAAGACTTTGACGAACGTTTTGGCTGCACAATTAGCTCAGGACGAGTCTGTAGATACTATCCATCAAACAAGTTCATCTTTGTCCTCTGACATGGTTGAGGACCCCCTGATGGATATAGATTTTAATCTCGTTGGAAGGAGAGGCAAAACTAGGTATAAACCTAAACTTAAACGGTAATCTTTTACTTGTTTTTGAAGATTTTTATGATTTCCGTTTATTTTATAAGATTCTGCTCCTTTGCTGTTAAGTTTTATAGTGTAGTTTTGTTTTATTTTGTGAAGTCCCATTTACAGGCTTCCATTAAGTTTTATAGTGTAGTTTTGTTTTATTTGTAAAGGCCCGTTTACAGGCTTGGTTTTTATTCTGACCATTTACACCAGTGGGGTGATTGTGAAGACCTTTTACACCTTCATCTTTTATATTCTTTTATTATTTTAATTACCAGCTATTTTTAGACGGGACAAAGATAAGGGGCTTCCCCGTATCGGGACGGGCGTAAGCCATAGTGCTGTTACCGCCCATAAAATTCATTTTACCTTTACCTTTACCTATACACCATAGCCCGATCGCACAGCTCTGCTATGATACAGTGTCGCTCAAATTTTGATGAAGTAGCAAAACTATGAAAAGGAAGATTATATTATTAATTTACAAATGACGAATATTGCAGACGATGATAATCGTAATCTCCAATAACTTGTTGGTAGCAATTGTGACATATTCAAATGTAATAATATTAATGTCACTTCAGATATCATGTTAAGGTCAGGAACAAATACACTCTGTTTTTCCTCCATTTAAAGGTCACGAATGCCACTTAGCATCGGAGTTAAAACGTCGAAGGTGAAGTTTTCCGAAGATAAAAGCCAGAAGAAAAGAACTTTCAAAAGGGTGAATCTTTCTCTTCAGTCAATAAAAGAGAGAGTTCTTTGTGATTTCGAAAGTTTGACTTATTTTTTGTGCCTTTATCTGCGTTTGTTTTTCTATTAATGAGATGGAAACTAATAATTTGCTGATGTAGGAAGTACACATGATAATCATCACCGCGGTAAGTATTCTGCCAATAGCAACAAAGCTTTCAAACCAATTCAACTTCTTCTATCCGTCTCGGTGTTTCGCTTTCCTTTCTGTCGTAAGTTACATCCCGCTCCTCCTAAGTACGGACTATCATAGGTTACGTCTGTCTTTTTCATCGTCTTCTTTGTTCTCTCTCACCTTCAACACTGATTATACCTTCCAGATCTACATTTCGAATTTTCCCACCTTTTTTTCATCAGTCATTCGTAAAGTCCACAATTTTCACTCCACACAATTTATTCTAAACGTTCAGTGATCTTTTCTTCCTTTTTTTTAAATCGGTACTGTGTGTACGAAAACATTGTTGCAGCTGTCAAGGGTGTCCTTTGTACAAGTTTTTCTCTCTCTCTTTTTAAGACTAACGAAAATGGGCTGTTGTTTTTCTGATTTACGTTCACAATTATTATTATTATAGTTTGTTCGCGTGAACCTTTGTACAAGAAATTAGTACACGGGCTTACTTCCTTGTCTTGGCTTTTGTACATGTGTTCCAAAAGCTTTTCGTGGTTTAGTTGTGACGTTCAGACTGAGTTATACTACGCATAGGATTCAGAAGGTAGAACTAAATTACCCTTGTATTAATTTGATTAGTTTTAGTACTAATTTATGGTACATAGGTTCTGCTATCCACAGGGCTTTGAGACGTTAGCTGTGTTTGTTTCATATTATGGTACCAAGTTTGGAATACTATGGTACCAAGTTTGGCTATCCACATAACACAAGAAACAATCACCGACCGGCCGTGGCTCTTAGCGACAGAGGTAGCTGCGTGCTCTGAGGCTTTAAGTCAGCGACTCCAACGTTGTGGGTTCGGATCCCGCCCTGGCCATGGATATTTGTGTGTGTTTTTAACTTAGTTCTAAGGGTATCAGTCGAAACAGAGGAAGTAAGATAAAATGAAATAAGTAAAATAAAGATGAAAAAACTGTTCAGTAGTAGATCGTTTATCTCGGCCCGAGCCTCAGATACCTAAAGGCCTTAAATTAAATTCAATGACTTTTGTTCTAATTTATGGGATAGATCGTATGAAGAGGAAGTGTGCTTTGCTAGTTGGGGAAAAGATTTGTACTTTTATCACTGTAAAGCAGCCATTTCTGTTGGAAGAGATATTTGTTAATGTCTGAAAATAAATAAATTCTTTTTTCTTTAATTTTTCTGGAAATCAGGGATGTAAAGATTAATAATTATGTTATGATCATTGAAAGAGGGGATGCGCACCCCTTGTTACATAGTGCATATTTTATTTTCTTCATTCGCTATCGCTTGCGTTCAGTGCTAGGAAGGAAATTCTATAAAAAGAGAAATCTCATTGATTTATTTGAAGGGAAATTTCCACGTTGGGGGAAAAGATTTGATGGAAAGGAAGGAGAGAGAGAGAGAGAGAGAGAAAAGAAAACAAGAAAGCATGGTATATTGTAAATTGATTTAATTTATACTCGTTTTGGTAGATTTACGAATATTAATAATTATATGCTATCTTAAGCTATTGACAATGTGTGTTATTGATAATCAAATTAATTTTATTTCGATTTTTTTTTTTAAGGTAAACAGTTTAGCTTTCGACATGCTGGAGGAGGATAATTTGGAATTCCGAAGTATGTAAATTTCTGTGATTCAGAAAAATCCAGAGTTGACATCGGTCTTTCACCAAATACAATGTACATTGTCGATGATGGACAATAAGATACCAAATGACGTAGTGAAGCCAAACAAACTGTCTTGAGGAATTATTTAGTTCATGTTAACAGCGTATGTCACTCGTATTGATGAACAATGTGGTGTTTCCAACCCTAATTAATCTGGAAAACTAAAAATTTACAAGGGCTGTTTGTTTTTATATAATACTAACTGATTTTCCGTCCGTTGGAACGGGATCCAGAGGTTTTTCGCCACCCCCTCACCCCCTGCGGGCTGTCGAATCGAAAACCTAAGATAGCCAGCCGTTGCAAATGAATTCAGTCATACCAAATTTGCCCACTTGTAGTTAGTCAACCCGGCAAACTACACTGTGTTGTGGGTTGCTCAGCATATCTGATAATGCTCTATTAACTAATTGCACCATTCTTACATGTCACCCTCGCCCCAAGGGGTGCTAGGTGTATCTTACCCCACAGTTTTTTTTTGTTTTTTTTTTCAAATTGTGATTTGTCTACAAGGTTTGGTTGAAATTGGTCCAGGCTTTCCAGAGTTATGCTGGAACATACCTGTATATGTAGATATTGATTACGGTATAGGTCTGTACCCCGGCTAAACGTTTATGAGGGCGACGCTGAAGTTTGAGCGAGATACGAACAATGAACCTCAAATTGTATCTGAAAACAATAATCTGGTGTCCAAGAAGGATTCACTATGTTTGAAAATACAGTGCTGTAACATGCGAACTGAATAACACAAACCACTGTAACTTGTGTTGATATATTTGCTTAGGAAAATAAGAAAAATACGTTAAATTGTTTGAATTGTAATTTCTAATAACCTTGAATTGTCAATCATACACATGGATAATATATACAATTACGGGGGGAAAGGAAGCGAAATTATGTACATGCATGTGAAAAATAAGCTATTGTTTCAATGTAAAGTAAACATTAACTGGCAGCGATTTTTTTTTTTTTTTTTTTTTTTTTTTTTTTTTAAGGAAACGTCACGTCAATTAAGATTACGAAGGAACAAAAAAACCGGAGACAACAAAGAACGAGGTCGGGTAGCGGGTCAGGGCTGGAGTGGGAACAGGTTTCAATGTGGTTCGTAATTATATGCTGACCCTATACTCTTAGCCACCGTTTTGTCTATCAACGAAAATAGAACTTTAAACTAGTGTTATTGTGGGAAGAATACGTATTTGGATGTTACGTACTTAGAGGCCTTGAGATACTAGTATAATTATGTGCCAGAAACTAATTCAAAGTTACCACTTATGCACTTTTGATACTGGTCAGGATTCTTTTTAAAATCATATAACTACCTACTGTTTCTTTAAGGAACCAACTGTGGTATAAGAATTATGCAATATCAATGAATACTTAAACTATAGTTTAAGTATTCATTGGCAATATCTTCTTGGCATGTGAGGTTTTGATAGGTTTTTATTTTCACATTCACATGAAAATAAGTTCCGGAAGTTTCACTTTCACCACTTAAAGCTAGAACGCAGATATGTATAGCTGTAGGTAGTATTTCAGCGTCCTATTTTCGTTTGCTTCTGTTAAATTTCGAGTTGAGTAGTGATTTTCTCTCTCTCTCACACACACACACACACACATAGGTTCATGTGGGATAACCACGGTCGGGGCTTGAATTGGAGGTAGTGTACGGGCGTACACAAGCATGCGATATATCTTGCCATTGAAGTAGTAACTGTTTTCTCTTACATGCACAATAACTTGCCTCGACGGTTACTGAATTGGAAGGTCTCGCTAGAAACATTAATTATTACCTTCGAATTAGTAGGCTAGAAACATTAATTATTACCTTCGAATTAGTAGGAATTCGCTGAAAACCAATTTACGGCTAACTGCTGCTGTAGGAAGGCTGAGAATATTTATGTACCACAAGGAAGTGTCCGAGGTCCGTTGTTGTTTCTTTTGCGTAGGTTTGTCGTACGGCGAGTAAACGCTTGCTGGCTTGTAACGAAAGGAAAAGCACATTTCTACGTCTCCTCGGGATTTGCTTGAATCCATTCCGTACGTATTCACAGTGGTAAGGTTAGTGTCATGAAGGGTTTCCTGTGTACAAGATTATTCTCACTGATAATGGCAAGTTCTTCAGAGTTAGTTTCACCTTCTTCCTCTTTCTTTTTGTCATACTATACGATATTTTCTGTTTAACACTGTTCGAGTTTCTTCCTCTTTTTACTTAGATTGTATTGTATCTTTCACTTACATTTTCTTTCTTCCTTTCTTTCTCTTTCTTTGTATTTGCTTAATTTTGAGACCCAACTTATCATTTTTATTCTTCTCAGAGTCTACATTTCGACCCCCACCCCCAGTTCTCTTTCAAAATTTCTTCACACAGTCAACAGTTCTACTTAATACAAGGTTACTTGGAAAGTTACCAAATTTCGTTAACAAACAAAATGGGCACTTGGAAGTAATTTGGCTTTCTCTTCTTCAAAGTGCTTCTTTTTGGTATGTAAACACAGTTGCTGGCTTTGCTTCCATTTGCCAAAACGTCACTGGAACAACCTGAACTAAAGCAGATATTTTTCAAACACTTTCCTTTATCGAATCAGTCGATTCAAAATATCAACCTTTAAACTCATTTTCATTTTGGAGAACCGAAATAAAGAAGTAAAATAAGTCATTCGGCTGATTAAACATGCTGTGGAACGACCATTGACTTTTCACTCCAAACATCCGACATGATAACTGCATGAAGATGTATTATTTCAGGATAATACATTGCTCCTATCAATTTTGTACACGCCCTCAATAATTTTCCTTACCATCGTTTCTGTTACCGACCGAAACATTATTTTTCGCTTTAAAACTATACCGAATACATAATTCGCAGTGTGCATAAATATTTTACAAGTGACAATTATGTGATGATATTGTAATGTCAACAATGCAGACAATGAAGAGCTCCATCTGTGTGTGCATTTTGTTTGTTTGCTGGGTCAAGGACGAAGGAGAGGATATCATGTTTATCAAATATAAATTTAACACTATCATGGTCTGTTCTGTTAAGATATTGTAATTGTATTCATATATCGCAAATTACATTATTGCTTGACATGACAAACACGCACAGGTAATATTAATGTACGCACTCTGTATCTGTTCATTTTGAGACTAGCTTGTTTTTTCCTCATAGATCTCTGATCTTGTTTATTCATGAGTATTTCATTGTTTGTATGGTTAGCAACAAACATTTATCTTCTGCCACCATTTGAAGTTGGTTCATTGTAGGAGCCATTGTAAATCTTTTCATGGGTAAGTTACACTGTAAAAAAAAGTACACTTCTTTTACATTTTAAATCATTTTTGGAACACCTCAAATGGGTGAACTTCAGATACATTTATGGTTATTTATTTTTGAACTTTGTTTTGTACATTTTTTGTACGTGTTTTCGCGCAAAAATTTGTCTTGTCAATAAGCGGTTTTGCCAACCAAGAAAGTAAACACAAGTTAGCGCCGCGATTCTGTTAACAATCGTTAAGGTTCCAAGGGACCCTTGATATCAACTGCGCAGTCCGTACGTGGCGAAATCCGCACGTCTTTCACGTAGGTTTTCCTTAACTCTGGTTATGGTTTGGTATTTGTTTGTATAAAGCAGCGTTTCACAACCGTTTTCATTCTGCAACCCCCTTTTACCATGTCTTATAGCCATGAACCCCCCCTCCCCAAACAACACGTTTCAAAACATGACAGTTGATTTGCTGTATTTGATAGTATATATATATAATAATAATAATAATAATATATCACAGCCATATTCAATCCACTAGTGGATGCCTTCATTGAAATTATTAGTTCTAACCTACAAAACCCTAGTCAAATTTAGTTTTTCACCTCTCCTCGCGACCCACTTGCACACATTCCGCGCCCTCCCCCCACGTTAAGAAACCCTGGTGTAGAGCACTGACTTCCTACCATGTTATGCAACCCACTATTACATAACTGTTATACAAGGCAACATACGTACGCAGGATATATATTTTTTGATACGGACTCCAAAGCGGGAAATACAAAATCTCTTATTGTTAGCAGTAGTTCGCGAAAGCGGGGATAGAATCCGAATCTTTACAATCATCGCCTATTTCTTCAGCCATTGAGCAATATTGAAGAAGTTGGATATAAAATAAATGAGTCTGAGCTTCTGAAGATATATTGTGTACAAATGTTTTTAACGGTAATCTTTAAAACACGAAATGCACAAGAATCGTTCAAGACTCACTTTGAAGTCATGACAGACTTTTTCCTGAACTTCTTATGTGCATTTTTTAAATAGTGCCGCGCTGATTGCTCCTAGTAGTGGAAAGTTATTGTAACTAATATGTGTCCTTTTTTATGTAGATAATGTGACAGAATCGTCATTATTACTTTCTTGCCGAAAGCGGAATAGCCTTGAAGGCAAGTTCAACTGTCTGTTCATGTCCTGCACTTTCCTTAATTAACTTAGCTTTCTTTTACCTTAGCGTGGACATTTTTTCTTCGTTGATTGTATCAAAAGTGCCATATGTAATTTCCTTCTTTCTATTTCCCATTCACCTTTCAATATTTAATCGTTTCATTTCCGTACTGCAGTATCTCGACTTTGCGTAATCAATGTCCTATTTATTCAATATTTATTCTCAGCTCTTGTTCATCCAACTCTATGGCTTACAGAACTCTGAGATTCATCGCCGCTGGATTCTATCGTGGGCATCAAGTCAGTTTTCATCATAAACATCTACCTCTCGAAGGTTCCTTCTAATATTGTCATCCCAACGACGTCTAGGTCTTCCCAACGGTCTCTTTCCCTCCGGTTTACCAACCATCTATCCAGACTACATGGCCTGCCCATCTTAGTCGTCGCGGTTTCATTATTCTTAACACTGGTTGAATCATAGTCGGTGGAGTTCTTCATTATGCAGTCTTCTCCATTCTCCGGTTATCTGTTCCGTTTAGGCCCGTATATCTTTCTCAAAACCTTATTTTCAAGCACACGTAATTTATGTTCCTCTGGTAGGGACGTATTCCATATTTTCAGAACCGTAAAGTATTACCGGCAGAATAATTTTTCTGGATGTATATTTTCAACTTCAACTTTCTTGATATCGCGATATTTAGGAGCGTTTGAACTGAATAGAAACATACATTGCGCGATGCTAAACAACTTTTTTATTTCTTTCGTTACCTCGTTTTTGGCTTGTTACATACAGATGCTTATCAGAATAATGGAAACACCTGTAGTTGGCAACACGTCAGATGTATGGGTTGGCAGTGATGTCGTGGCGACCGCAGCGCCGGACTGCTGGTGGTGGTGTGTTAGGTCGGTCTCCATACTACGTCAGGCGTCGTGGAACAGGAGTGTGCAGTGGCTGCAGCAGACGGAGATAGTGTAAAATTGAAGACCTCTCAGAGTTTCAAAGAGGACAAATTGTTGGTGCGCGGTTATGTGGAGTGAGTGTGACGGCAGTGGCTAGTGTGTTAGGTGTGTCGCCAGGGACAGTGTCGAAGGTGATGACGGCCTACACAACACACGGGAAAACCACATCGGGGAAGCGGAACAGTGGGCGGAAGAAAAGCATCAGTGACAGGGCACGCCGGGTATTAAAGCGCATTGTCACGCGGAACCGTCGTGCCACTGCGGCGCAAGTGACGGAGGAACTCAATCAGCACCTCCCCCAACCTGTTTCGACAATCACAGTCCGCCACGAATTACATGACATGAACTTGGTGCACGGGCCAAACCTCTCATCAGGGACCAGAACGCTTTAGCACGCCGCAAATGGTGCCGCGACCATGCAACTTGGACCGTTGACGACTGGAAACGTGTGGTATTGTCGGATGAGTCACCATTCACCCTATTCCAAACCACGGGCCGTGTTTATGTGTGGAGAACGCCCAAAGAAGCGTATGATCTGCAGTGTCTCCGCCCAACTGTGAAACATGGCGGCGGCACGGTGATGCTGTGGGCCGCAATATCATGGTTTTCATTGGGTCCTGTGGTTACATTTCGCGGACGCATCACTGCCAACGATTATGTCGCAATTTTAGGAGACCACTTGCATCCTAGTGTCCGGATGTTGTTCCCGGACAATGACGCCATATTCCAGGATGATAATGCACCCATTCACACAGCTGGAGTTGTTGCAGCGTGGTTTGAGGAACATCGGGATGAAGTTCAACACCTCCCCTGGCCCGCCCAATCCCCAGATCTCAACATGATTGAACGTCTGTGGTCCATCTTGGAAACACGACTCCGGCGACGATTTCCACCTCCATCCTCTCTCACAGAACTGGCCGATACCCTGCACGAGGAATGGTGTAATATTCCACTTGCTACCATTCACGACCTCTATGCCTCCATCCCACGTCGCATCAAGGCTGTTCTGAAGGCGAAAGGTGGCCCGACACCATATTAATCTGGTAAGTTGCACTTTCGTTCAGGTGTTTCCATTATTCTGATAAGCATCTGTATGTTCCCTCGCTACGATATAGAAAAAAAAAAACGACAAGAAACATACGCAAATTGAATATCATAATAAGTTTATTGTAATCGTATAACTTAAGCTTTATCAAAAGGACCTGGCTAAAATAAAACGGTATGTCGTAAATAGAAGTGACAAACAATACTTTCCTCAGTGAACACGAGAAGCGAACTTGGAAGATAATCACACAGAACTTTCAATGCTTGTAAATGATTCGAAAATAATTATTTGTTCTTGTTTACTTAGGTGGATTGTTCATAATGAAACTTTTTAACTTAAGAAAAGATCGAAGTAGCCTAATTACAAAAAAATCCAAATCGACCAGGAGGAGATGGACCAATTCTTTATCTAACAATACCGGGGATGTGTTTAATGTTTAGCCATTGCTGACAGTGTGAAATTATTGGTTTTCGTAGGCAAACAAATTGTTGAACAGTATGCGGTAAGGGTCAGTTCTACAATCGACGGCTAAGCTTTTGGGCAGGGCTAAGTTGAGGCGAGGTCTCATTTTGCCAAAGTATGACTTGGCCTCAACTTAGCCCTGGACGGAAGCTTTTCCGTCGATTGTAGAACTGACCCTAAATACTCTGTAGAACTAGGTATTCCCTTCTGAACACTTTGTGCCGGTTGCAAAGACAGAGGTGTCCCCGGTGGGTGAGTTGTAACGTTCGCTGCCTTGTAATCAAGGAATCTCGGGCTCGATTCCCGGTAGGGACACAAGTGGTTCAGAGCCCACGTTAAACGGTAGGTCCCGTCCTTAGTATCTTATTAGCTCGTTTAGGGAGTTTAGACTTAGTCTAAGGTAGGGTTAGGCTTAAACATCAATGTAGAAAGCACGGGTTTAGTCTACGTCTATGTTTTTCTTTCCCCAGAACGAGAACCATTTAAACAACAAATGAATCTGAACTAGCGGTTCGACACTCATGTATAGGACGCTAACAGATAAAGACTACAGTATGTTGTCAGTAGTAGCAACACATATCTACATTACGAAGTAGGTCAGGACACAAAATGTCAAGGGAAGATAAAACTTTGATTTCTCGGTTGACAAGACCGACTTTTGAAACTATTTTTCGTTGAGGCCGTTCCAAACATATAATTTGCTTCCTTTATTTTCTCTTTTGTTCATTCTTCTGTTTGAAATATTTTTATTATCTCCCAATATTTTGGAGCTGGGTGTCTCTTAAATTTGTTTTCGTGTCCTTACATTACGCAGGCTAACGCCTGAATAAACACGTCGTCTGATTTGAGATTGAAAAGTTAATGGCTTTGATTTATCGGGTCATTTTTAATCTGTTGATGCTACAACGTTTTTTTTACGACCTTTTTGTACTATATGCACTTCTCTGAAATTGAACGTAACTCACTTGGATTTTCATTGCTTTCTTCATTCCACATAATGTCCAACTTGCCATATTTCAAGATACCGTCTTCACATTCGCCCTGGTGAATCTAAGAGAAATGAGAGGGGAAAAAAAACAGTTCTCCCGAGATTTGAAGTACGGTAACGCATTTTAAACGCTTACGAAGTGAAGCGTTTAGGTATCTATGGCTCAGGCCATAAACGCTTCTTCTTCTACCGCTTCTTATATAAAGTAACTTCTTTCTAAAATCAAAGCGAAATAAAATCGTACACTTAAGTTAATATTATAGTGACAATTGTAGGTGTTGCAAAGAGTTTTTTTTAAAACCACAAATCCATCCGCATGTGAGCGTAGTATCTCGGATGGGTTGTTTGTTCATTTACTTTGGACTTTAACAAAAGAGAGTGTAGGTAGATACTTCTCATTCAGCCCTCACAAAGTGGTGTTTATTTTGTCATCCTTGTATTATTAAATAAGCCATGAGCCAGGATAACCTAGGCTAACATTTTACAATGTAGGCGTCTAAGGAAAAAGAAAATACAGAATCCTTCAAGCAAAGCATAGCGTCAGAAGGCATTAGAAAAGCAAGTGCCATTCACCAGAGGAAACTGGATGCAAGAGTTTTTCATTGTTCAACAGAAATGAATACGCAATTCAAGGAGCTTCCATTTAGTTTACATTAAAAGAGATTAAAAAAAAACTGCATCCAATATTATGACGGCAGGATTGTTACTATAGAAACGTGGATTATTTCTCTCATCCTCTCGCCTTTCTCACCGTCCTATCTTGAAGCTCGCCGCCGCTATCGATCTTCAAGGTCGTCTCTTCCTTCTCTGTACCCCCTCTTCCCCCCGTACGGAAACTGTGCTTTTCCCATCCTATATCTTTTCTTCTCTGGTCTATTATCTCGATAATTCACGTCAACGCACAATGTCACCTTCAAGAGTTTAGAAGCTAAACTGTAGTACCGTACTTATCAGATCACATACCCGATGTATTTTACTATCTTTAATCAAAATTACCTGGAATTTCCATATGCAAATTCTCAGAAGGTTTTTGTTATCGTACGTACACCTTTTAACACTCTTCTGTAAATTATTGTGCCTGTGCTTGTTTGTCTCTGTAGGGCACTCACTGTCTTCAGAGTTTTGAGCTTAGTCCAGTAGCCAAAACCCTATCTTCGAATTTATAAGGAAGTTACTGTCACATGACGTTGACGTGAGTTCGAAAACCAGATACTGGGAAGAGGCATATGATCCTTAGTACGAAAAATGCCTGTTCGTGACTTAGACACAACAAAGTATCTTTGCCTACACCACATTTCTTTAGACTAGAATCAGTTTGTAAACTAAAATGCGCTTACAAACTGACACTTCTGCGTATGTTTGTTCATATAACAGTACTAGCAAATTTAATATAAAGAATTTGTATTCTTGCAATATTTTCATACTGTCTTATTATCCCCATTGTATTTCTTGCTTTGCTCCGTACACTTTTACACTTTAGGGAAGTCTTGGGATCGATCCCAGCAACGGACCAATTTTTGTCTTCAGTCGTACCAGGCAAATGTTGGGATGGTACCGACGAAATAGACCCTGTTTCTTGTACCTTTCACATTCCTTTCCGTCACCTTATTCCAGCATGAGCCTCAGATGCCTAAAGGCCTTAAAATAAAAATTCAAACTAGAGTTTTTTTCGTGTAATTATATTTTCAAACCATAGATGTATTTGATTATTCTTTTTACTTTACTGACATTGATTAATATTTAAAAAAAAAAAAAAAAAAATCGTACACTCCATTTCAGCTTTCCGCCCCCTGGACATCATCTGTCTACGACATAGTTGTCAGATACTAGCTGGGAGTAAGTAAATACTCTCTGATACTACTGATGAGTTCTCGATACATCGATACAGTCTACTATCGGTATCGAGCGAACGATCTACTTCAATATCTCGTCTGAGAATTGTGTCTTTCGTAGCTTAGTTAAAGCAGAAGGCTATCACCGAAACCAGCCAGGTTTTATCCCTGGTTCTTCCAACAGAGCGACTAAAATCATACGTCACATCCAGTAGGTCGTCATGGTAATTGGTAACCCGCCATGTTACAGTCCAAACAACACAGGTGTTTGTTTAGCAGTGGGTTTGTGGCGTTCCTTTGATAAATAACCAACAATTCATTATGGTTTCGTGGCAGATTGTCACCATTGCAATGAAAGAGTCACATGTTGCTTTTTTTTTCTGTTTCCCAATGACTGAAGGAAGTGGAAGGAGTCAATTACATAAGTAAACAAATTTCACGCAATGCCATTGAACGCAATTTTGAATACGTTGATATGATTATGAGTATAATTCATCGTTGTTTGCTGAATTCTTGATTAAAAATAATAATAATAATAATAATGATGTCTAAGAAACTTAAACTGAAGTTGCTAATTTGGTTATAGTTAAGGACACACACTAGTGCTAAAACGAAACCCTTGTACTCTATGTACAGCGGTGCAAATTGATGTTGCAGGTAAAATATACAAGGAAAAGCATAAATCAAGATTTAGAAAAGCTAATTGTACCTTTGCATGTGCTGCACAAAAAGACAGAATTTACCGGAATAAAAAGTAGCTACTCACCTGAACTTGCTATATTTATTGTTCATAGTTGCCAACTTGCACTTTCCCTCGGATGTGCATCAAATCTCGGTCGTATGTAAGCAAAAGTACATGATTGGACTCAACAGTTCGACTGCTATCAAGCTTATTGTTCGTTTAGACTAGGCCTCTCCCGTTACTATGGCAACTAACCGGATGTGGCGTAAAGACTTTAGTCGCCCATTGGTCTTCCCTAGACTATGAAATCAACCCATCGAAACACTCGATTTTTGCATGAAAATATCCTCTATTAGTGATCGGACGTTAAAAAGTATAGAAGTAAACAAGAGTTAAATCATTTAAAGTAAACAAACAAACAAAAAAAACTTCTTTTTTTTAAATAAAAGAAGTGGAGGATCACGTAACACCTATGAAGAGTTTTAAAACTCCTCTAACAACTGCTGAGAAGCACTGGTGATACAACGATTCACTTGTTGCATTCAGTGTGTATTAGTGGTTATCAGAGTACGTGTTAAGTGTTTAATCTGCAAACACGAGGAACTCTCTGGCGCAGTATTTGACCATGCTCTTCAAGATGCCATTTTATGTCGCACCACGAAAGTTACTTTTTTTTTTATGACGAAAGGAAATTCTGAGAATATTAAGTCTTTCATTTCCCTCGACGTCAGTAGACTTAAATGTGTTCAAATCAATCTAACCTTTTGCATTATCATTCATTTAATCATAAGATTGAAAGCAACAGAAATGATTGAGGATGGAATTGTCTTTTTATCGTGGAGCGCCTGATTGAAAGTTGAGGCATAGGGTAAGGGGGAAAGAACGGAAGTGAATTTCACATGGTTGGTGTACACATTTAATGCGTGTGATAATAATGAAAACTGACCTTATCAAATAGGATCTTTGTTACGTATTTTAATTGCGCAATTGCCATGATATCAAAAGAGAACAGTGTATGTGGATATAGATTTCTGGGAACTTCCAAGATAATGGTCGTACTCAGATAGCGTTTAAATAACTCAACCAAATAGCTGTGAAGTATTTGGAAGGGACTGTCCAAATGTCCGATTTGAGAGCCTAGTAGTCAGTTTCCATTGTTATAATGGAAGTCGTGATTGTACCAATGTTACTATGAATAATTTCAATTTCAGTGTTGATTGAAAGTTGTAGAAGACCTTGGAAATTTTTTCAATGCGCACACAGATGGTTTCTCTTCATTAATTTCACATTTCTGTTATAAAGTAAGGATCCTATATATATACATTCAGTGTGGCTACTTTGAAATATATATTTTTTAATTAATGTTAAAGGTGCTGGTGACAGGAGTCACCTAAAGCAGTATAATGTTCCGGTGTGATTTTCGTTTAGGTACAGTGCATTAATTGTGATCGTTGGTCTCATAGTAAATGTACTGGAGTGCTGCTGGAGACATCATAATATTAGCGATCATTATAAGTAAATTGGCCCATTCCTTCCTAAATCCTTCCCATGTTACTGTTGTTTGTCTCCAATATAAAATTCACTCTGAGCTGTATTTTGAGTCAAATAAATATTCCAGCATGAAAAAAGTATTTATTGGTATGTAAATTTTGCGAAACTATTGATCAGTTTATGTGGTGTATATTTGTAGAGTTTTAATGAAACAAAAAGTGGAAAAAACAAATAGAAAAGCTTTCTTGGAATTTATTTATGAACTCACCAACTGTTGTGAAAAAACAGTTTAAATCTGGAAGGGAATTCATTTATTTTATTTTATTTTTTTGAAGTTTTTTATGTATGAAAAACACAGTAAACTTGTCAGTACGTTTCTACGCTTTAATTCACATTTAAATAACTCACATAATATTGTAAAGGGGCTAGAGGTTTGACATTTTTTAATTAACTGTTAATTGGGAAAGACAAAATCATGTACGTTTTGTGATTGTGATAATTGAATGAATAAACTGAATACATAGGTGAAAATCAGATCCGTGAAAAATAATCTCCTTAATTTTAACAGATAGTGGAAGGACAAAGAACTAAAATTTGAAGATCGTTCACAGTAAGCGCTATTCACAATTGTTTCACCTTCTTTACCTGTTACTCAAACATTCATCTTTACCTAATACATCAATCGAATATTGGGATGGTGCCACCCTAGCTGGCTGCTACTTTCCTCCACATCCTTAACCCAGGAATAGTCCTCGCCGAGGCACGTCATCCCTCGATCATGGGGACTGGCTTCGGCCACAGGCGCCTATCAAGTCTATAAAATGTTTAAGGTAGTGTCGTGGGTAACACTTCAAACACGAAGTATTATCCTACGTGTTCCTCAACCCAAATAACTTGCAAGTGAAGTTGGTTGTACATGTACAAGGATAAAGGTAGTTTTAAAACAAGTAAGACTTGAAGTAAATTTGTGTGAAAATTTCATTTTGACGGGGATGACAATATGTTGTTAGTTAGACTTATAACATACGAAGTTCAGACACAGTGCTTATTCATTCTGGTGAGTGTTTATAAATGGCGAGACGTGTTGTTTTATTTGGAAATAAAATTTGAAACTTTGTTTTCGTAAGTTGACAAATGGCACTTATGTCTTATTTACTTCAAATCTTAAAATATTCACAGATTTGTTTCAACTGCTCCAATTTTCTTTCCACTTTATATCTATATTTATTGTTTCACTTCTTGATTTCTTTTTTTTTTTTTTTTTCTAAAAAAGGATCCTGACATTTCCTAACCCTATTATTGTCTCTAAAAGATGTATCTATTGTATATTACGAGAGTTCTGTCTCGTCTCGTTTTCCATAGACATTTATTTCTGTCTCATCTCGTGGAAAACACTAGTGGTGATTTCTTTTCTAATCACTCCTATTTCTGAGAATTTTCATATTTTGAAGCCACGGTTGATTATATCTAATTTCCATTCTGGCAGAAACACGACTACTTTAGTGATAAAACATTATAATGCTAGAGGCTTGAAACTTATAATAATGTAACTTCTGTTTTGTTATATTATCTATTGAAAAGACCAGGGCGGAAAACACAATTACTACTTTCTTAAGTCCTAATTAATCTTAACTTTACATCTGTTGTATACAAACTTTCCAACATTCAGGAAACAAATCAAGGAAGTTGGTTCGTTGTGTTGTTCGAAAGGAGCTTTTGTTGAGACGTTCTTCGAATTACTGCTTTATTTGTAAATTTCTACAGTGTATTCTATTACACAATAGCTTATTTGTTTAACGATAAACCATTCAAAATAATTTCCTTGTGCTTATCCTTGATAAATTCATTCCATATTTTCATGAAACCAGGGTCATGTCACCATAAGGGGTAGAAAAGACGTCCATTGTTTATCGCCATCCACTTATGTGGTATCTATTAAGACAGAAAGGACAGATGTAGGGTAAATACGAAATAGAATAAAGAGGTTTGACATTTTTCTCTCTCTGTAAGGACACTCGTCGTCTGTTGTTTAGCCTTGGTTGCTTTACGGAAGTGTTTTTTCACCCTTCCTTGTGGAGACGTATACACCATGATCACGTAATAAACAAATTTACCATCTTAGAACTCCTTGTTGTCCTACGATGTCCTTAGTTTTCAGGACACGACCTCTACTGGCTATGACAGCTAAATACATAGTTAATTGTTTAGCGGTGAAGATTGCTTTGTTGCTGCCAATTAAAAATGTGTATTCATCAGTGATTTGAATGATTGCTTTGGTAATCATCGTGTTGTTATGCATCTTTTATCTAATTACAAGGAAGGAAAAGCTAACAAGACTAGGTTTGAGGTAGTCATCTTCTAAACCAATTATTTAATTTCTTGTCTTCTGTGCCTATATTTCTTTTTCGCGTACCAAGGCAAATGTGTTTATTTCTCTCGGCTTTCGTTTCTCATTTCCGGTTTGTACCGGATTTCATAATTGAATAGCAATTTCCTGTCGTTATCATTACTTATACTGCGAAGGTAAAAAGCAGAGTTTTTACCTTTAAAGTTATTGTCTTTGGCCGTATGCATTACGTCAAAGAAAAAAATATAATTTTTTGCTGACGTAACTAAGCTAGTCAAGGATTTGAAATGAATATCATCCCCCCCCCCCGTAGATAATTGTTTCTACTGTTAATAGAGTGATTACATTACTGTATTATTTTTAAATGCTAAAATGTTATATTGTTAAATTGCACTGCTTGATTTTGTTTTTCAGCCCTTTTTTGTTTAATTGAGTGTTGACCATTTGTTGAAAAAAAAAACTGGTTTCCATTGGAATCGACTTGAGCGTCTCCATGTTCCAAACTGAAAAGTGAGAAATAAAGACATCACTAATTTCTGACTGTAAGACTGCATTACAAAGATTTCTCCAGTTGCACCTATCACACAGAATCCAGATTATACTTCTAGGAGACATCTATCTGGCAGCGAAAATTTTGTAATTGGTGATACCGTGATATTACAAAAACAAATATATCACGATATGACCAACGTTTATCCTACTTCTTGTAAACATTTTGTTCCCAGTATGTCCCGATAAGCTCAGTCTTACTAACTTCTTTGGCATCTGGCGAAAATTCCGACTAATTGGGCGTGTTCGTAGTTTCGTTGGTTAGGCTATCACTGAGGGAAACTGGGTTCTATTCCTGCTCCGGCACTTTTTAAACTCATTTCCTTGTCAATCAGAACCACCTAGTGTAACCTCTTACTTGTGAAAATCCATTAGGTCATGTAAATATCACAAAAGTGATCAATATGCCCAAGATGTAGTCAAAATCCACTTTTTTTTTTGTACAGTGCATAGTCGTGAAATTCCAGAAGCGTACTATGTGTTTATTACAGAATCAAGCCTTTTCATTGGGTACACAGT
>JAGDQP010007746.1:17209-37531 GCA_022664845.1 Lepisma saccharinum | reverse complement strand
TGAACCGACCGTATCTTTCAAAGTTGGATCGCATTAATCACCGAATGTCGTGCATCCATGTATGTCACTACAAGACAGTATTCAGTGGCTTATACACTGAGGGATATTATTGTGGAATCGCTGTAGGATATCTAAACAGAAAAGAAAAAAAAATGCTGAAGAATAATAATGGCTCAGGAGTCAATTACACGGTGTTTAAATATGTGATATACGTCATATACTATCCATTGTATATATATAAAAAAAAAGATTTCCTGCTGCCATCTACGTACTGTTTCATTTACACGGGGCAATTTTTCACCACACAGACGACCGATGAGAGCTTAAGTTTATTTTTATATAATGGATATGCGGAATGTCATTTCGTATTCTGGTCACATCATGTCACAAATTTTATTGAAAATTTGACCGTGTTATTGGGCCCCTTACTGAACAATAAAATGGGAGAAATAATATTTACTTTGTTGTTTCCTGTTATCAGCCGTGCTTGAGTTTGAAAATGTGAAAACTTTCTACTGGTGAATAGATTATTCATTCTTGACAGAAAACATGTAATTCTGGTATTATTAATGTTACGTTCTTCGATTAAACGAAATACACTCGTCGTTTTAGTTACGCAGTAGGTAATTACTTTTAAAAAATGCGTGCGTGAAGAATTAGGAAGAAAAAAGTATATACACCAAATACAAGCACGGTCATTATCAAATATAGGCCTACTGAGTATTTTGAGGCTTGCCATCCCGAGTAAAACTGGCAAAGTTGCGCTGCGAATTCATTTGTATTTTACGTTTGTGTTTCTACGTGAGTTATCAAGTCTGGAAGTCTTTCTTCCGCCTGCTGTAACTCCTTCCCCTTTATTCAAGCATATCTTTACTATAGATAACAATTTGGCGCCACAATCCTTGTCATTCGTACTTGTAGTTCATTCTGTCATTAAATTCCCCTCAGCTTTACCTTTTCCCGCTTATACTAGAAACAGATAGTTTTCTCTTAGAACTACCCTATAATACGAAAATGTCCATTGTCCTGACGTACATTGGACATTTTCGCCTATGATGATTTTTCTCTTGAATATAATCTTCGAGAAACTTTTTGTTTGGACCATTTTACCAATTGTGACTTCGGCCTGTTTTGGTACGAGTACAGTGCTTTTTTTTTTTTTTTAATCTACAACTATCAGGCTTCACCTGGGATTTAAACCCAAAACTTTGTGGTCGCGCGTTAGATTTCACGACTAGCGATCCTGTCGTTTTTCGTGTGTACTTCTTTTGAGAGCCTCCTCGTTTTAATATGTATAGCATGCAGCGCTAAGTTATAGAAGAAAAATCGAAATATTCTTTTCAAATCTGTAGGAGAAAGAAAGCAAGTAAAGACAGGTTCATTGATTTGATAAATTATAAATACGAAGGACCAATCTATGCTCACTCGTTTGCTTTTGATGTTTTGTTTATGGCATAACTTGGCAAAGTAGTTGACGTCATCAGTTTTTCTTTTTTTCTTTTCTTTTTAAAAAAAAATGTCAAACACACGAGTTTATATCACATGGACAGGAAATGAAGCGAGAAGTGAAAAAGATACGAAAAACGCAAACTGAACAAGATTACAATCAAATTTACGTAGCCATGTTCGTGCTGTTTTTATTACATACTTTTCTTTAGTTCACAATGGTTCATTGTGTCCTCAAATGTTGCGTTAATTCCGACGTCATACAATGATGAAAATTTGCACAGCGACGTAAATCGAACGACAAGATAATATTCCATTCTTACTTTCATATACACTAGAGTCCTGCTAATCCGAACTAATTGGGGCTGTGCCCTGTTCGGATTAGCAAAAGTTCGAAATAGTTGGACCTACATTTTTTTAAAATAGGCCTTGAGCCTATGTCCTTCAGCTTTTTATAATGAACAGTACCGTACTTTAATTACATTATGTAGGCCTAATTAAAATTGTGCCCTGTACTTTGAGTTCATTTTCTTGTACGTTGTATACAAAATATATGTTTTTATATAAAAAACAACAACTGTTTTCTTTTCCTCTCTTGAGTTAAAGATAAAAAATAATTTGGGATATTTTCCTTAGGTTCTGTTCGGTTTATCCGGATTTTCGGATTAGCGGGACCCTACTGTATTTCTATATATGTATTTTAAAAGCATATTTTTTATAGTAAGAACTTCTTTATCCTAGGCGTAAGCCATAGTGCTGTTACCGCCCATACACTTAATTTTATTTTATTTATTCTAAAATAAATACTAGCCCTCAACAGTGTTGCGTTTGATTAATTGCAGAACATTTTAGGATTTGGGTGACAAGACCAGCTTGTGAAAAAGTATCGGAACACCGAAATGATTCGGTTTTTTTTTTTTTAAAAAAAAACGTAGTTTTGTTAAACAATTCGTACTAAAAAGTAAAAAAAAAAATGTTTATGGATGATTAAAAAGTAAAGCATGGGGCGCGCCAATTGAAGAATTTATAAAGTGACTGAGAGCGTCCCATGTCTTTGTTCATGTACAATATGTTTTGTTAAATACCGTGACACATGAGGTTCACTGTATTAGCGTCTGTGTAAAAAGAAAAGAACGACCTGCAGGCAAAGGGGGCGGGCGAAGAAGGTAATTTCTTTGAAGACTAAAAGTTAAAAGAAAATTATTATGTGGGCGCCAAATAATTGTTACAAAATAAATAGAGAAGTGAATCATTAGGTTGAAGAAACAGCAGTTCCAGAAATGTTGTCCCTCAGGGGGAAAAGTGGCGCAAATATATTAGCTTTGGAAAGACGGGCAGTAAGAACTAAGAAGAGCCTCCCTGGACGTTTCCTCCTTCAGCAGGCCCTACTTGAATTTTGTGGGTCTACTGTATCTTCTGAATTTTGTGGGTCTACTGTATCTTCTGACGTGTGAGGATCTTAAAATGAATTGAATTTATTTACGTCCTGTAGGCATTCCAGGCTCAGAGCAGGATATGATGTGAGCGACGATTTAGCAGACTGTGCAATTTTCATTGGATAAGAAAGAGGAGTGTATCGGTCAGGGCATTTGTTTAGGTATCATCACGGCACTTGCTTGGTGTATCTTAAGTGGGTAAAGGAAGGAAATTTAATAGATAATTATGGTTTTATTTCGGCGGAAGTTAGGGTTAACTGGGGGGGGGGGACATTAAAAGGTGAAATATCAGCAAATTTCACACATTTTAGGAAGGTCATATCTACAAATACACACCTGGCATTTACTTGAAATTCATTGACTGAATAAAGGAAGGAAAAATAGGAGGTATCAGGGAAGGGAGAAACTGGTGGGGTCAACGGACCTTGCTTAATACTACTGTAGAGGCTTACCAAATTTGTACTAATTCACTAGATTTAAGTTTAATTTCTCCAGGAAAATGAAGTTACGGGTTCAATTCCTGCCGGGGTCTGTTGAACGAAGTGGTTCGGAACCCACTTTACCAAAAAAACTGTAGGTCTCGTCCTTAGAAACTCACCAACTCGTTTAGGACGTTAATAACAGTTGATCAATCAATGCGGGAAAATGAAAGCTTCTCGTTCTTCTTCTTATGCACTCTGCGACGGCTGTAATAATTTCTAGATGGTAATTTCCCTTACATACAAAAATATAATTAAATGTAAATATTGTCTTTCCGAGAGATATCAAAGTTTGTCCGGGAGACCGAATTGACTCCCCGTCATGGCGGGAAGGCTGGTGAACCTAGTCAGTTTATGCATCAAGTCATTGTTTCTTCGGGGAACATTGTAGAGGAAAGAGTCGGTAAAAGTGCAGCAAAATCCCCAAGAAAAAAGAAAATAGCTTGTTGGAAAATGTGAAAGGTTAGGTCCTATATTGTTGCAAACTAATAATTTATTAAACTCACTGTGATGACCCAGGCGATAATGCCATGAGAAAAAAGCGCGGAAGACGTCATGAATGGTATTTGTTTATTGTTTTCTTTTTCTGTGAAAGTAGAAAGATTGGGTTGTATAGTATCTGACCTATTCTCGGTAAAGGTCCCCACTTTTTTCTTTCTTCTAGTTTCGAGAATAATGTAAAGATTGGTGTTACTAATATTGTTTGGATAAATTGGCGGGGTTTGTACTATAGTACTTCACGGAAACTTTGAACATGAAGGTTATTTTTATAAGCCAGGAATAAGACAATCAGCTTGTCAGTTGATTATGACGTCATATAGCATGGACAGTTAATATTTGCGCACTTTATATATGTGATAACTTCATATCAGAACTTCTCATAACTGTCTACTTGTCACGTTTATTTATGTTAAAAAATACCCTTGAGGGGACATGCACATTCAGTGACGTAGCCAGGGGAAGGGGCCAGTGGATCCGGACCATCTCCGAAATTTATATTTCTTTATAAAATTAGAAAAATTTAGGCGTAATTATGTATATTTTGCATACATAGAAAGTCTGGGGTCCCGATAAAAACCGGTGGACCCCTTCCGAAACAAAATTCTAGCTACGTCCCTGTGAACATTCTATCATCGAATAAATGTGGAACACATATTGATAGGGCTGTGCGCTCTGTGGATATTAATCGATAATTTGCAATAACAATCTAACAATATATCGATATGGTTTGTGATCAACTTCCAACGATATTTCGATTCGATATCCATAAACAGTGTATATATTGGAGACAGGCATCCGCTTTATTCCGCTCAATATAAACTATTAGAATGTTATGTTTTTATGACATCTCAAATTAAATCATTCACTTTACTGTTTCCTGTGAGTGCAGTAATAGAAGTGGCGGCTCAGGCCTTAATTTTAGGTATCATCCCGTCATTCTCATGGCGTGCTTCATCTAGGAACACTTCAGTCAGGATTCCTGGTTCCGGGATTTTCACCCGAGTTGTTCTCGATCTTCGTAAGTTTATGTTAAAATTGATATTTTCAGGCTAGGCAACTCAGGCCTAATCATTTGTATCTGAGTTTTGTGTTGAAAGAGTCATATCAAGACGCTATTGCGTATCTAAATAAATACTTCATTGCTCAGATAAATAAATATAGGCAGATATAACGTACTAACAACACTCAATGTTATCGTTTCCTCTCTTATCTTGTAACTTCCTTTTGGTAATCGTGCTTTAGAACTTTTGTTATAGGTGCCGTGTCTAACTACTCGCATTACCGCGTGTTAATTTGTGCGTCTGCTTTATACATTCCTCCCTTCCTGGTTTTTTTTTTTTTTTTTTTTTTTTTTTTTTTTGTTAGCACTAAAAGCATACATTGCACTGAGAAACATGGTATGCATATTCTTATTTGATTTTGATTATTGGTATATCTAACCGTAAGCAAAATTCTAAGAACATACATGCCGTTCTTTTCTTACTTCTAACACTGCATATCTCAGGTCGTACCTACACGAGACCCGACTTCACAAATGTTTATCGTGTACCTCAAATTAAGCGTAGAAAAAAAAAACTATATTCTTTATGCTTTAATGGACTTAAGTTATGAAAGAAAGTGGGGAAAAAAATCAGCTCATACATTTTGAATTTATATCTACAGTTTATTAGTAAGAAAAATATTCTTCGATCAGACCTCGATATGTGTTGTCTCTGGTTCTAATTTTTTTTGGAGCCCGGCTTTAGTACACAATAATAATAATAATAATAATAAATCACAGCCATATTCAATCCACTAGTGGATGAGGCCTCTCCCAGACGGGTTAGGAGAGGAGAGCCGAAGTTCTCACTGTGATCGCCACTGTCTTTTATTCACAGCAGCTCCCCAATTGTCC
Organism: Lepisma saccharinum; assembly: GCA_022664845.1. Classification (NCBI taxonomy): domain Eukaryota; kingdom Metazoa; phylum Arthropoda; class Insecta; order Zygentoma; family Lepismatidae; genus Lepisma; species Lepisma saccharinum. Next base: position 31,775 of record JAGDQP010007746.1, on the reverse strand, counting down.
TCACGATGCTTAGTCAACACCGAAATTTTTGAGCCCCCACCGGGAATCGAACCCGGGACCGCTCGCACTGAAGTCGAGCGCGCTACCGACTAGGCTACGCAGGAGCTCTTTGGTACACAATATATATATTTGCTGCGATTATCCTCTTGTTTACCACTCATGTCTTAACGTGGAACAATTTAGGCCCTTAGTGGAAAAAAGGCACATTCCACATAATTAAAACTGGCTTTTTAGACTGAGAGTTTCTGCCATCTAGCATCTCCTCCCGTAATGACTTTGCCTGTGGCATGTGCCCTTCTTGTACCAAAATGATTGCTAATGGCACAGTTACTACGGGAGGCGACACTGAATGGCAGAAACTGTCTGTATAAAGTAAAAAGTCAGCTTTCATTGTGATGTGGCATGTGCCCTTTGAGACCCTACATTGAATTACATAAGCAAGAATCGGGTGAGTTCCAAAGGGTGAACGGAGGGGTTTATGTTATGGGCGAGAGGGACATTGCTATATCAATCCTTGTGTTGTGGAATACTTCTATAGAAGCCTAATTCAGTTTTATTTTTGAAATAAAATTCTTTTCATAATCACCTACCGAGTTAGAGACGATATTATGAAAGTAAGGTCAAAATATATATTTTGTGGTTTGGTCTCTGATAAAAAGACCCCCCCCCCTTCGTCCCGGTATATCTTTTGCGAAAAACTCTGGAAAGCATGGATTGATTTCAGTCAAGTTTTCTGTAACTTATTGTACACAAAATAGTCCATCCATTCCGAACCTATTCGCAGAAGTTTCTTTTATCAAACTGAAGGCTTTTCTTACGCCAACACCATTTTTTTTTCATATCATTATGAGAAACGCTTTGCATATCTTACTTTGACCCCGAAGGGTGGAAATGGAAAGGGGTAGAGTTGTCAATCGTGGCTGATTTCAATACGTACATATAGACATGTTAATGTATCGTTTCCTGTAGGCTCTTGTTTCCTCGGTTCCGCTGATATTCCACACATTATGCTATTGCTTGCATAGCTTTTTAATAGTCATTTTTTTCAAGTGACATGAAACCTAGAAACCGGATGTATTTCCCCTCCCCCTTCCTTTTAGATGTGATGACCTTGACGTTCTGGTGAGAACCAACCCAATCTGACGACGTAAGCCAAGGTTATGCTGTTATTGGCCACAGCAGTAAAACTGAGGCCACTAGTTTTTTTTATTGTTATTATTATTGTACGTTTTGCTGATTTACGGAATAAAAAAAAAAGAGATGGTTTCACATGATGGCGATGAATTAAATATAATAATTGCAAATGTGAAGCAAGAAGTTCGAAAGGCCATGGAGTGTCAGTGTTGATGATAGTTTGTTTGATGTATCAGTTCAAATAATAATTACACAATGGCAGGAGTATATAATTTGTATAAGAGTGTGAAATCTGGGTTTCCCTGAAGCCTGAGTTACATAAATTATTTTGCTAAATTAAGTGGCACATCAATACGACCCCCTTGCCTCCTTAAGAGCACGTCATGTGATGGGGAAAAAAATATAATTAAATCGTGTAAATTCAGAATTTGATAAACATTGAGTATGTTTCTGGAAAGTAGCTGTGGTAATTAGAAACCCCGTACATCTCATTGCTAGTGCCACAGCTTTTCGAATATTCGAACATAGAATATTTCGAAGTACCAGAAACCAATGCATATTATTTAAGTTTTTATATATTTGAAGTTATCATCCGTATATATGATTCTATATTCGAAGTTTGAAGACTTCGAATAATATTAATAGCATTACATTCATTTATCAGAGGCTTGTACAAAAATTTGGTTGAGGACTAATTACATCTTTCATATAAGCATTAAAAACTTGTTAATGTGTTAAATTTTTACTCAAAATGTTGTTGCAGTAGCACAACATTATCCAATATTTGATAACGTGATCATCAGCTTTGCGCTAAATTCGAGAACAAACGTAGTTCGACTGGCGTATAACTGCTCTGGAAGCAATCGTCCATGAAATAAGCGATTCTGTTTTTTTTTTTTTTTTTAATTGTGTTCAAACCTTTACGATCTGTTTTTTCCGACGTTGAATTTTATCGAGAGCTCTTAAAAACCTTTTTTTCGCCTGTTTCATGTTATTGTTTTTTTTTTTAACGCACAAAGTAAGACAGACACAGACTTCATCAATACGAATCATTAGTTTCCTGATTTTACTTTTTCTTAATCTAAAATAGATTTTAAAAGGTCACCATTACGAAGCTTTATATTTGAATTGTCGTCACGTCCTCCAGGCCAATCGTAGGTCATGAAAGCTTTTGCTTTATAGAAGTTCAAACGCAATGTTAGCTTACTAATAAGAAAAGGAAATATTTTTGTACTTTAAATTTTCATTCCATTAAGGTAGCCGCACACCAAAAGAGCCAGATGAAGGTGAGGAAAGAGCAGCAGAGTGATATCGTAATTATGCTTCGCTCTGCTTCACTCTGATCAACCAGCGTTATTGAAATATATGGATTTAGTTGGCAGATCTCTGCTTCGTTACGCTCAACTTTTTTTTTAGTTTGCCGCTACCTTCAGGAGGGAGGCCATTGTTAGTGTACGTACAAAAATAAATATCTCCCCTCCCGTACGCATAGTAAACTAAAACAATGATAGAACAAAATCGCATACACAAATACACAGACGCACGCACGTACACACACAGACGCCGACCGAGGTAGTCGTGTGGGCTGAAGCGATAGGCCAGTCGCGGGTTCGTATCCCACCTGAGGCACGGATAATTTTCCTGGATTTTCACAAGCATTACACCCATATAATCGTGACGGACGGAAATGAAAGGTTAGTAAAATTACTCATACAAAGTAAAATTGATAAAAGATTTACGCACAAAAAGAGACTGACAGATAAACTTGATAATTTTAAACTGAAGCTGTTTACGCATTGGAGCCCCTCATTTCGTACTCTGTTAAAATTCTTCCAACGAATACATTGATGTTCGCTGCTTTTTTACATTCTTTTCTTTAGTTCACAATGATTCGTAGTGTCCTCAAATCTTACAACGTTAATTTAATTTTATATTTCCCGACGTCATACAATAATGAAAATTTGCACAGCGACGTAAGTCGGGTGATAATATGATATTCTATTGTTACTTTCATATATTTCTATATATTTATATATTTTAAGGTTCAGTCCAGTGGATTTTCCCGCTCTTTTCATTTTACGTTAATTATTCAAATTTCAGTAGATGAAATTACAGAAATTAGCTTTCACGGACCAAGGTTTGTTTCGTCCTTCAATAATGAGTACAATTAGTTTTAATTAAATATTAACAGGAAACTCAGGATTGTGTGCAGGCACTTTTGGGACAGAATTCTGTCCCAAAAGTGTCTGCACACAATCCTGCAATTACTACTAGCATTTAATCACAGTGAGCCTTAAAAGCATAATTATTATAATACTTTTTTTTAATATGAACTTCTTTATCCTAAAATAAATACTACCCTGCAACGAAGTGTAGTTTGACTGGTTGCAGAATATTTTAGGATTTGGGTCGCGAAACATTAGCTTGAGAAAAAGTATCCGAACGCTGAAATAACTGAAAAAAAAAATAATAAACAAATTTAAATATATACTTTTCTTAAACAATTTGTACTAAAAAGTAAAAAATAATTTTGTTTATGCATGACTAAAAAGAAAAGCATGGGGCGCGCCAATTGAAGCATTTATAAAGTGACTGTGTATGAGGGAGCGCCCCATGCTTCTTTTTTGTCATGGAGAAACAAAATTATTCTGTACTTTTTAGTACAAATTAATTAAGAAAAGTATGTATTTATTACTATTATTATTATTCTGTCTTGATGATGCCATCCATATATTTCTGAAGAGGGAAAGACATGGGGAAATTTGAGTGGGATACACATTGAATTGACTCTTCAACCTAGTGGAAGATTTCCATGAACGTACCAATCTTAGAATCAGTGGAAGTCGTAACCCAAAAATTTTGCACTTAGACGTAATATCTTAACGTAAATAATATTTGAGCGTTTATTTTTAGTTCCAATTCTAGTTTGTGCGAAACCTCTTACCAAGATATGAGCACTGTTCATAATTCTTTCCTTATAAAAAGTTTTTCAATCAGAAGAATACCTATGTTTGTTCTCACCGCAGAGACACAAGTGTGTTTTCACGTAGTAAAGAACGATTTTTTTTTATTTATTTTTTTGTAACCGGCTTAAAAATGCATGTCGTTAGCAAATAAAGCAGTTACAAATATCTCCATATTACAACCTCATTCCATATTCTCATCTACGTTTGTGTTTTAGTTTTTGTTGTGACTTGAAAAAAGCCTAAAGCAATTAGCAGAAACCTCGCCGTTCATTAATATTCGTATTATGTATTTTTAAATTGTGTATTTTGAGTTTTTATAATACCCATAATACGCGAGGCTAAATTATATATGTTAGTATATTTTGTTATGCTTCTTATGATTTTTTTATGAAAAAAAAATTGTTTATACTCTCAGAAATTTTACTGTTCAGTTCCCACGTTGCGGTTGCCATTTAAAATAATATGTTGTGCGAGGAGAATGTACGAGATAAGTCGAAATTCCTGCTTTGACTAAGTTTCCGTTTAATATAATGCAAGTTGCGTTTTGGTCAGTTGTTGGTGTACTTCGCCAAATTGTCCAAAGTTTTCATTTTATCCTAAGCTTAGTTAGTGTCAAGAAATACAAAAAAAGAATTTGCCCTGTAAATAGACAAACATAATCTACAGGTATCGTTCTATTCCGATTCCCCACCAGAAATCAAACTCGGAACCCTTTGTTTTGCAAGAATATGACACAAAAACACTCGCTGACCAACATAGACAATAGATAATCTGACAAATTTAAATTAACTTTTGAACTTTCAACAAAAGAAATTAATAATAATAATAATAATAATAAAAACTTTGTGCCGATGCTTTTCTTAAACAATTCCTACTAAAAAGTAAAAACAATTCTGTTTATGTATGACTAAAAAGAAAAGCATGGGGCACGCTAATTCAAGAAGTTATAGTGATTGTAGGCTTATATTGTATGCGAGCGCGCTCCATACTTTTCTTTTTATTCATGCATAAACAAAATCATTATTTTTTTTTTACTTTTTAGTATGAATTGTTTAAGAAAAGTATATCTTTAAAAAGTGTTTATATTATCTTATTTACCCAACTCCTAAAGTGTTCTGCAACCAGTCTAACGCCGCATCGTTGCAGGCTAGTATTTATGGATAATAGACTATTAAAAGAAAAATATTATTTTAAAATATATAAAAATATATGAAAGTAACAATGGAATATTGAATTGTCACCGGACTTGAGTCGCTGTGCAAAATTTCATCATTGTATGACGTCGGGAAATGAGTTAAATTAATGTTGCTAGATTTGAGGACACCACGAACCATTGTGAACTAAACAAAAGAATGCAAAAATGGGCAGCAGGGGAAAGTGGAAGACACGTTGTGAGGTGTCTACTAACTATTGACAGATATTTCTACCTTTTTCTCCACTAATATAAATTTTCCACATAATGTGGCATCTTCATGATGTAGGTATTATTAGATCCATGGAAGAGTTTTTATATATGCGTACTATACTGGTACGTCAATATTTTAGTGTTTATCAGCTATTGCGGTCATTATCTACATCTAGTCGACATTCGCATCACAACCACAAATTAATGTTTAATAAGAGGGAACAAGTTTGTATAGAGTGCGAGGGGCAGACGGAGGAGACACAAAACAGCAAAGAGGAAGAAACCAACAATATTGAACGGCAAACAAACAAAATGAAACATTTCACCTGAACAAAAGACATTTGTATGAATAGCTATACCGAGTTACAAAATCGCTTGGAAATTACACACTAAAATTAATTCCCACTAAAAATGCAATAAATTGTGTCCATAAAAATTTATTATTACACGGCATCAGTCGAAATGATGATTTTTTAAATCCATTTCTAAAATAATGTGACCAATAAGTTAGTAACTAAACTGATAGCATGAACACATACAAAATAAGGGCCGCGGTGTCTCAGTTGGTAGAGCACTCACCTCTGGTGCTAGGATTCATAGGATCGATCCCTGCTCATGCCATGAACAAACACCGTGTGGGTGAGTTTTCCCGTTTCCTCCCACTTTTTTTTTCATTCCATCAATTCAAATAGCCAAAGTTGCCTAAAGGCTTCAAAGCTAAACTCAAATTCAAATACATGCAAAATAAACCAATTACCAAATTCGCACCAAGTATCCACGGGATCAAAACATTTTTAAAAAGTTATGCGTATTTATACTAAATGAATTTCAGTACCATTTTCGGAAAGATAGCTCATGTGTATATCAGAATATTGAGACGAAGGGTCTAACGTAGCATATTTCTTAAATCTGAAGGCAGGTACGCACGCAGAGGGGGTACGGATCCCCCAATATTTTTTTTGTGAGATTAGTATTATTTTTGGCAAAATTATATGCATTTTACGTAAATTTCACACCGAGACAGACCTCGGACCCACCCACCCCAAAACTAATTTCTGGGTACGTGCCTGTCTGAACGGCGTATTGTTTACTTTTTATCCGGGTATTTGTGTATTTTCTTTTATTGGATTGGATTGAATTTTATTTATGACTGTGCTATTTCCGAATTTCGATATCGAACTTTGATGTAGACGGATAGAGAAGCATCGATGTATCGAACCTTACATGTTGTTCACATCGAACACTTATAAATCGAATATCGTTCATATCGAAAATATAAATCGAAAAATCGTTATAAATCGAGCATGGGTCAATTCGGAATATCATTCGATATCGATATTAGGTATACAGATTCTCGATTTTCCTTTGATCAATATTTCGATAGTGCTAACTATCAATCAAGTGATTAATATATGTAAAATTACACAGACATATTAACATAAACTCCAAATAATACTATAGTATTCTAAATCACAAACTGTCTCGGTAGGCCTAGGTGTTTAAGCGATTGTTATGACTTCTGCTATATATTGTAAAACCATTACGCTTTATCCAAGGAATATGTTGAATAATTTTGTGGGTATCTTGATCAAATATTCTACTTATTAGGTGGTAATCTTTCATCTTAATTCGTGCAGTAAATCACCATACTGTTAAACGCCCCTTCCCTTTTCAAATATGTGAATAATATTTCGCCATAACATGCACAAATCTTGTCACGTCTTTAATCTCTTATACATATGTAAAGATATATTAAATTTGAAATACATTTACTATTAAACGGCACGTGTAGGCTGATATGAAATTAAAATTTCCAGCAGATTCGCAGCCGATAGTTTTATCCAGTTAACTGGAAGTAATTAACTCAGAAACTTGTACAAATGAAGATTTATTCGCATAATGTACTGTTTTTAATGTGAGCCTGTGAGTTATCATCCGAAGCGAAATGGTTCCAGAATACGCTTTTAAATGTTGTTTTTTTTTTTTAATGATTCTTTTTCAACACGACTTTTTTTCTTCTTCAGTTTGTTTTGGTAAATGAGTTTATGTGAGAATTATTTTGATTGCACGTGAATTAAGACGCTCATACACACGCACACTTAACAGTGACACACATTGAGAGTACTACGTAAATTCGTGATACTTGTGCACACGTTTAAGTCCATTTCAGAATTGCAATTTTTTTTTTTAATTTAACCATATTAGCAGCTTTAACATTTTTCTTTGCGTTAAATAGGAAATTGCAAAGTAGCTTTTTAACCAATTTTATAAGATACCAATAATTACAATAAACATTTTAAGCGGTCGATTGTAGAACTGACCCTTAGAAACGAGTCAATTCTGGGGGTTAGTAACACAGAATAGCAATCTCAAGAGACTGTAAATAGGGATTGCTGCCAGATCCGAATACAAGAAGGATACGAATATCCGAAACTCGGATCCAGATCTGTAGCCATCCATCCCTAGCTGTAAAGCGTCACTTTTTTGCTAAAATGGGAATTCAAGCACGACGTCAACGTACAACATGATAGGGTTTGTTTGTTTCTGTGAGTGAAAGTTATACAACCTCAGCAATGTATTGTTCTTTGACGGGATTTCAAAGCGCTCGCTGAGCGGAAATTTGTTTATAAAGTTTGACGGGAATTGTATTTGAGAAAACGTGACAGCACCGCGGGAGACCCTGCCTATCTTTGTATTTTATACATATTTCTTACCTCAACCTATTTATCGTTTAGCAATCATAGCAAAAGGTATGGTAGATAGAAAAATATAGTCCCACATACTAATGTATTTCAGTTTTATTTAGCTTGTCAATAGTGCCCAGCTTTCTAACCATTTCCTTAATGGCCACTCTAAGTGGAGTTCGCAGAAAAATCAGATTAATCCGACGACTTACAGGACGACAGCCTGTACACAAAACCAATTACCACTGTGTACCCTCTGGTGCTTAGAAGTTTAAAAAAAAGTGTTGTACGCAACTATTTTTTTGTATTCTTGTTTTCTCATTGGCATTTTCATAAAATGTTGTTATTACGTAAAACTCCTACTATACTCCACTCATGTGGTTGAGTACAAACTTTTGCCTTGGTCATGATTTTTCCTTATGTGTCATGTCACTTTTGGATTAGTTAGTGTTAAAAATATGATTTATTATGAGAGAAACGAGAAATATATATATATACGAGTACCGTCACTTAAACAACAAAGGAATCGCGAAAGTGATTTGTGTCAACACTAATCTTTGTCAAGACTAAAGAAAAAAAGTAGGCTAATTATAGAGTTCTTTGTATGTTTTTGGTTTACCGACACAGAATTTATTGTAAACTAAGACTACTTCTTGACTGGTTTGTGGAACGCAATTAAACAGATTTGCGAGCACGTACAAAGTACAACACGTACAAAGTGTAGTACAATAGCTAGTACATTCTGTATACCATACATTTTATTTTATTATTTCGCTGAGTCCTACAAACTCCACGCATGCCCCTGGGTTATTTACTCATATGTGCGAGGGCAATTCAATAGGATTGTCGGCCGGTCAATTTTCCCGTGGACAACGACTAGAGACCTGGCTCAATGCTTTTCAACACACGCTATGACAATTGCCCAACTGTTGTCAACAGAGGTTAGTACAACGTAGAATTTCACGTTCTGATGCGCTCAAAAGGTACCACAAAACCTAACTTTGAAACAGTCTCGGAAATGTCACTCTTTGTCGACAATTTCTGGATATTCTACGTGACTTTTAGATTTCATGGTGAATCATTACTGATAAAAGGTGGAATTTCTGGCACACCAGTAACGAATGGCCTTAGCCAGACCATGCTACAGTGTTCCAGACAGAGAGCGGTTTGAAAAAAAAAAAACAAAAAAAAAACGATTCTCTGCATTTGAGGGAATATGGATGGTCTAGTACATTAAGAAATAGTTTGTGATGTCGATATTTGCTGAGTCGAAAAGCTCTTGAGATAATACTTCATGTAGTAATACTTTCTGATAACAATCATGGCATTATATCGATTGTTATGAATCTATCAGCGACTATTGTTCATCATTTCTTTCTTAACATTCCTCAAGTTGTCCAAGATTTGCATAAGGTAAAGGTAGTGTGTGTGTGTTACGAATCGCGAGAAAATCTATTTATTCTGCACCCCCTTGCAAGTCTCTCACGCGGTCACGGCCCGTAGGTTCTGAGCCACATTCTTCGTTCATTCCTTTTTCACCTATTCTTACATTATATCTTTTATTGTTTTATTCATTCAGTTGCTCTTTCATTATGTCATTCTTTCTTTCCTTTTCTCTCTGCTTTTGCATATGTACTGTGTTAGTGTGTGTATGAGTGAGAGAGAGAAAGACAGCACTTGTGTGTGAGTTCAAACAGGGCTGAATTTTCATCTGTAGATTGCACACACAAAACAAAGACGTGTATCAAACTTAATCGTGGAAAAGATGAGCTGTGTATGAGAAGCTTTGCAATCCTGTAGTTAGCAGAATTGTTAAATCTACTTCTGAGTAGAGAATGTAATCTAATCTAAATAAGGTGAAGAGTACACTTGAGCCGAATCGCTTAATCGTTGTTGATATAGAGGTAATTTGAAGTGAATGTGTTGGTGTTAATGTTACAAAGTTACCATGGTAATAAGCGTGGGTATAGTTTGACGTCACTCTCTTTTTAACAGATTTGTTTTCACATTCAGTCGTCTTCTTGATTCCTGTAGTTTATGGTTTCTCGCAACCTACTTGCTCTCAGCTATATTGTAGCGAAGTATCATGACCTATAAAAAGCATCTATGTTGAATTTTATAATAGAACCAGATGATAAAATGGAAACGTTTGTAGTCTATTTAATGTTCATAGTCAGGATAAACAAAGCTCAGCTCATATGTGTACTGAGCAACGTTGACTTATTATCCCTCTCTCATACACACACTGGGATATTTCAATACCCAGATTCTTTTGTTTTTTTCCTTTGTTTATTTTATTCCTAAAACTAACAAAAGGTTTCATTTGTTAGGTGATCACATGAGTTATACAGGACCTTTAAAAAAAGAGAGAATTCGGGAATTTCAACACTCATTTATAGGGTGGATTATGTAATTTAATATTGTAATAGTTTTCTATTTCATATTATGACTATATATAATACGATATAATTGCATTTTGATCGTTATGAAACAGTTAATTTATTCTTTTAATTTTTCCTTTTAGGTAAGTCCTGATATCTGACATACAGCTGTTATGTAAGTAACTTAACATATTAATTATTTTCACTGGTGCAAGTGATTATTTTGTTTTTTATTTATAAGGCCTCATTACACCAATGTTAACAGTGGGGATATACATGTCAACGTGTAGTAATTAGGATTAGCTTAACTCATGTTCACATGCTGAAGTTGATGGCCGTTGTAACAGTCTGGTCGGAGGTAATAGTTCTTGGATCTCAAGGTACACAGTTTTAGGTTCAAATATCGGAACGGTTGTGGATTTATACCTTCAGGTCTTAACGTAAACAAAGTATGTCGAACTGAAGATGTAGCTGTTGTGTGCATTACAGAAGGGTTTCTCATTATCAGAAAGAAGTGTTCCAACAAATATGTTTTCAGTAAATAAAATTGTATATTTCTTCAATGAAATCCTAGAGCAGATGACTTGAAATATTTGAAAAAGTTCACCGAGCCGAAGACGTTTCTATTGTAAGGAGTGTCTTACAAATTGCGCGAAGTTAAGCTTCTTACGAAATTATTTCTTCTGTAAGATTTTATAGGCAACCGGGCGTATATTGCAGTAATGGCGGAGAATGGCTGGTAGGTTATAGTAATTTCTCAGCAGTGGTAAACCGTCAGTATCAAAACACTGATCTAAACGTTACTGCCACCACCACCCTCGAAAAAGTAAGTACAGAGTCCACTTCTGATTGCAGTTTATGTCAGTACAAAGTTTTATTTATTTTTTATTTTATTATTATTATTATTATTATTATTATTTTTTTTGTTTATTCGTTTCGTGTGTAACTTATTGATGTACAGTTTCCGCCAATCGATTTGTATTGATTTAATGCGGAAAATGTGTGTAACGTAATTTGTAGCTGAATGCTCATGTTTTGTTTACAACTGAGAGTTCAAGAAAAGTTCTTAGATCTTTTTTTTTTTCTTTTATTATTACATAGGGTATGTAAAAATATAAACTCCGTTATTTGCCATTTCGCTTTCAGTCGCCAAGTTTGAACTGTAGTTTGAAGTTTGAAGCTACTTTCATCACTTCAATCAAAACAAATAACTGGATTCGTGCTGTTCTGTATTTTCTTTACTATGAAATATCTAAATTTTATCATGAAACAGTTTTTTTTTCTTCGATAAACTGAAATTTAAATTCTACATGGCTTTGTTGTTGTTTATTTTTAAAATCGTTGTATTTGATTAAAACTAGCCGATGGATTAATTAATAAACTGATTTTCTCTTCCACACTCAATTGAAAAATTGAGTAACATGTAGCGTGTGTTCTCTCATTTATGATAAAATTATCGATGGTTCGATGAGCGTAAAGAGTGATGATTAGTAATGGATTGGGTGAAGCATTCATTAATTAAAATTATTGAATTCTCAATTCAAAATACGGAAAAATAGAAGCCCATTTTCCTCGTGAAACTCAGCAACTTATTCAGTTCCAAAAATGAACTTGTATTGTTCCCCGACACCTTTAACGACATTACATCACATGGCATTAGATCATGCTAAGCATCACGCATATTAGGATCGAAAACTTGATTCACAGTCTGAAAGTAAAATCGTCGTGGCGGAACAAGACCTGATGAGGAAAGTGAGTGGCTTATTATTTCTATAGTTTAAGTACAATGAATTGAATTTATTCATGAGCAGTGAGCATTAATCAGACCGGGATAGGGTAGGGAAAATGATGCAGAAAGGAGTCGGCCAGGGTACTATTCCTGCATTTGTTTGGTGTGGCTGACGAAATAAGTGTCAGGATGGTCGGTTACTAGGATGGAACCCAACGTCTTCCGAATGCGAAGCCAGCGTTTTTTACTAACTGAGCTCGTTAGCTATAGTTGAAACATATTTTCTGAAATGATTGTGTAATGCGTAGATTGATGGCAAACTTGGAAACAGTAAACCGTACGAGAATTACTTTTTCTTATACAAGTTAATGTAAGATTATTCCGAAATACATTTCAATGAAATTCTAATAATGTGTATGCTTCATTAGAACCTAATGAGTAAAAAATAATGTCAACACCTCTGTTGCTATTGTTTTAAATATGTAAAAGAAATTTAGCTATAATAGACCGAATGCCGTTATGAACGATTCCGTTTTTTTTTTTTTTTTTAAGAACCCTGTCCATGAACAATCTGAAGTCGGCTTGAATCCCGTACGACTGAAATCTGATAGCAAATCATCAGGGCATGGGAATAACCTATAGGAAATACAACGGAAGAACTTTTTTTTTTCTAGCATAAAGTAAGGCAAGAATTGGATAGCCATTTGCGTGTTTGCAAGGATGACAGGCGATATGATTAATATATTCCACAGTGTTGGAGTTTGTTTAGACTGAATTTGTTCTGAGTATTGCACCCAATAGAGTAGATAATATATTCATCTGCTTTACTGGTTCGGTAAGATACATACAGTCAGTAGCGCATACACTTTCTCTTGCGTACACACTTTGAACGACCTTTCACGTAAATCCATGGATTTATTTAGCATTATATGTACGCTATTAGACACTCTCCCTCATTATTACACCCTATGTACAATAAAATTATTGAATTACTCAGATTCAAGTATAAGTAAAGTTACAATGACAACAGGTAACATATTAATCTACCAAAATGTTTATACGAGGGTCACTCAAATATAAACCGAAATTTCTATGAAGCAACCGAACGCGTGGGCGAGACTGCCTGTATGCTGTAATGTGTACTTCGTGATATCACGCGCTTAGCTATTAACAGGATGAGCAACCCAATAGGTTGGGCAGCGTATTATCATTACATTTTTAACAAACTAAAACGTTAAACGAAGTGAAATTTTGTAAAGATTACATGCACAGTTTTGGTGATGGTATTTTTTTTTCAAAAATACAAATATTTGCGTAGCATAAATCGTTTTCTGGTGGTCGCAACGTTGTTCAAAATTTGATTCGTTCACGTCGATCCAAAACTAGCGTAAAGTCGATTGAAAAGATTCATGAATTGCGGGACCTTATTGACGGTGACAGACGAGTAAAAGTGGATGAAATTAGACTAGAAACCAGAATATTCCACGGCAATGTGTATTTTATTATTGAAAATGAGTTAAATTTCGAAAAAATTCTGCATAGTGGGTTATTAGCGTTTTGAGTATTGAGCAGAAGGCCGAGCAAGCTGTGATTTTTTAAAAACATCTCATACTGCCTCCATAACTTAAGGAAAGTTGCAGCCTCGCCACTAGGCCACTGTTGAATATCCTCTTTACAACCCTGACTTGTCACCAAGTGACTGGACCACCGAAGAAAGCGTTAGAGGGACAACTTTTGCCGATGAAGAGGAGGTGGAAGAATTTTTGTACAGTTGGCTTAGTGTACAACTGTAAATAGTAATTGTAGAAAGACTATATTTGACTGACCTTCGTAGTTGGTGTGATTTTCTGTGTCCTGGTAAAGGTCTCTTGTGGTAGTCTTCTAGGGGAAACACTTGTATGCACCGGTATATCAAGAGTTTTAATATTTTAGCGTTGTAGCCAGCAGATAGCACTGAGTGAATTAGTACCTAACAATGGTAACAGCCCGAACTGTATCCGCAATGGGGGAGGAAAATCCCAAAAGAAATGGAAAGAAAAGCAACGCCGTGAACTTTTCATGAGATCATCCTTTTCTGTTTTTCATCGTGTTGGTTACAGACGTGAGGACGAAGGAAAAGGTAGAAAAGAAAAGCCGAGTACAGACAAACTTCTCAGAGGCGCGGATGTCGCAGCTTTCGGGGCGTGTTATCGGAAGGCTTATAGCTTCGAAAAGAGGGTGGATTGGAAGTGAAAATTCCTTTGTGTTGGAAGGCAAAGGGTTGGAAA
>JAGDQP010007746.1:0-12209 GCA_022664845.1 Lepisma saccharinum | reverse complement strand
ATCTATCTCTCTGCCTTCAAAAGATTTTGTAATTATTATTATTATTATTATTCTGTTATAAAAGAAATAAGAAACAACAAGGTAATTCGAGAACTAATACAGTATAAATTGTTCTAGTGAGTTCTTTTCTTCTTTGTTGCTATGTGAGATTTCGTAGCAGAAAGAAGCTAAAAGGTTGAAGAATTTTTTACTCCCTCCCCGACTTCTTTTGTGTATGTTTATATACATCTATATGTTGTCTTGGGAAGACTTCACGCATGCAACGCAACGCACTCGAGGGGAGGAAGGAGGACGCCAACACGACTTGGACCACTAATCTTGGTGGCTGCTGGATGTTATCAGGAGGAGCGAAGGGGGAGAGTTGAGGGAGGCTTCGTGGGAAATGCACGGAGCTGCTTCTCTCTTTGTTTCGTTCTCCCTGACCAGCTCTGGTTAGGGCCGGCTGCACCAGGCCCAAGGAAGGAAAAAAAGAAAGAAAGATGCCCCCGAAACTAGTCTCTCTCCAAATTCTCCTGTTGGAAACTGGAAGAAAAGCTAACTCAGAGACGCACTGGAAGATCAGTTGAAACAGGAACAATGATTCTTATATGTGGCTGAAAAAGAACTGTGACTTTTCTGTTCCTTTGATTCCAGTTCCTGGACTGGTGTGCACCAAGGATGGAGTAATTTCTTTTGTAGGTTTCTGTGCTATCTTTGTTTTGATTTTCCGTTCTGTATGAGAGCTCATGGTGACAGAGGTGGACGCCGTGTTCTTGACAAAATATAAGATTTGTACTACTGTAAGTGTCTCTCGTTTAAAATTATGTTACTTTACTCGTAATGCCCGTCTTAATTATACTCCTGTCTATTTTCAACATTTAAGTACATTTTTTCTTCCCTATAAATGTAAAATACTCAGTTTTCAGTCAAATGAAAACTTTCAAATTGTTTATTGAGACATTGAATTGGGTATCGTTTTCGTGATATGGAGAAGTTATCAGAATGTCGTACCATATATCATATTTGTTTCCATGCTTCCATCAAGGTCACTATTTGGATTTTCGTATCTTCTCCTGCGCTACCCTAATTGGTTTCGTTTTGGTTGATTCAATTGTTATTATCGTTCTAAACGAACTGGAGAGCTTCTAAGAGCGGGGACCTACAGTTTGTGATAAATTGACTGCTAACCACTTCGTTCATTACACTCCCAAGCGACTTGAACCCGTGACCACACACACAGAAAGCGAGTACGCTAATCATTCCGTTAATCAAAGACTTTGTTTTATTTGTTCCTTTTATTGCTCTCGATGCGTCGTTGAGCAATGGTGGATATGGTTTGTAAAAGGCAAAAGAGAATGACAACTCTGATTTCGATGAGTTGACTTAATCTTGTTTCGCCATATTGTATCATGTATCACCATCTTGTAAAAAGTAAAATAAAAAAGAATATAAAAATCATCTACGATACGTCAAAACTATTATTATAATTCTACAGTATTTCTCTACATTTTCAGTCCAGTCCAGCTCTTTCCGACCTCACCCCGTTTGCACTTCTCCGTAAGTTTTACTTTTTTTTTTTTACTACCCGATGAAGTCCATTGGATTAATCGAAATATTGCTGAATTTAAATTTTTTTTTTTTTTACTTTGTCCGAAGTGAACTTTATTTTTTTTCTCGTTTATTTATTTACTCAAACTTTGTTCATTTAAAGTTCATGTATGTTTATAATTTCTTAAGTAATGATGTAGAGTGCGGTTGGAAACGTTTATATCTTGGTTTAGTCGTAGTTTATTCTGTATGTGCAGTATATCTATAAAGATTATTCAAATGGAATGAAATAAAATATTCAACATTCGTACTTCAGATATATTCCGTTTGAATCTATGTTTGCTGTATACGAGTTTCCGTCAGTGTTTTTATAAGTGCTATAGATGTATACTATATTGTATAATGATGTGAGTACTATGACCTGTTGAATTATTGTTTTCTATACGTCTTGCGTCAGATGGTGTCACTTTGACAAATGATTTCAGTTCACTTGGCATTATGTTGTGTGGAACTGACAGTTCTCAGTATGCGGATGTGAGTTTGTTTCTTCTACTCTGCTGAGCCGCCTTTATGTCCATATCACTTCAAAGCCAAGGTTATGCATTGAAATATTTTTGTGCCTCAGGCTATTTGTATTTCAGTAGTAAAAGTTCTAAGCCCTCTCGCCCAGGTACCACCTCTCATTTTGTCAATGGATCTATTCGAAAGCTTGCAGAGTCCACTGAATACTTCCTTTGAATCGTCAATACAGTAGTACGTCATCTGTTGACAGTCGTTATAACTTATTGGTGACTGTGATGAAAAACAGAAATAATATACAACTAAATAAAAACAAAACAAATTAATAGATGAATATTAATTCATTGTAGGTATGACTATATATATACGGAGGGAAATATTCTGCTTCTGAAACTAAATATTCGCTGCAATTATGACATGTATTTTCGAAATTTCGGTCTTTTGGACCGTCATCATCATGATTCGGATAAAGAAAGTTGAATAAATTTTCCGTTGATGTTAAAAGCATGCACCTACTATAATTTAATTCTCTGCGTTTTAAGCTAATGCATTTTTTAAAAACTATAGTGCTGTTTTAGGAAATTTTATTTTTTTTAAATTCGGATTGGTTAGGCAAAGAGACATGAGCTAAGAACTGAGCAGCGGGAAAGGGTATGCGAAGTTACAATTGTACAATTTTCTTCTCTTCCTCTTTTCTACGTGTTGGTGAGCGCTCAAAATTTGGCAATAGTGTAAATGAACGTTTGAAATTTAGTATAAGGGCCTTGATTTGACAGGCCATATAGGTCCTGCCATGAGGCAGTGCACATCGACTCCCGAGCGCCTCCTTATCTGGCTTTCGAGGCCGGAGTTCGCTTCTTCTTAATTTAAATAGCCCTACCCCGAATTCGCGCCATCGTACTGGAATAACTCAAAAATTGTAAGACCCCCACCGGAAATCGAATCCGGGAGACCATGCAAAGCAGGTGCTTGATGTATGTTTCCCACTTTTCGTTAATAGCGAGAAATGATTCTATTTTCACTTTAAAAATTTGGACAACCTGCTGCTGGGGTACTCATAAGCCCAGGGGAATTGTAAAGACGTCTTTAGACCTATAGATTATGTGTAACTTGAATTGCGGAGCAACAACTTTGGAGATAGTTGAAGACGAATTAAATCTAACATGTAAGCGTACGGGGACAGAAGTTGTGCATTCTTGCTGCCTTGGACCAGACTCGCCCTTCGATTTCGTAAGTTCGCGATAAGATTGGTCAAATTTCATAATTACATGTGTTCACTCAATTTCAGAATTTGGTCAAGTGGTATCACCAATTGCGTAAAATGCATTTGAAGCTAAATCAAGCAAGACATATTCCAGTCCAGTTCCTTTGTTCGGTCGGAGCGGAACTGGTCGGTTAGTTCCATCCATGACTACACAACCCAGTCAACACGCACGTGCGTATGGTATGCTCAACAGGAGAAACCAGAATCGTATCCGAAGAAGCTGAACTTTCTTTTTGTGTGTGTGTGTGTTCCCTTATTTTTATTTCTTTTTTGTCTTCTTTTTCTCGTGAACTCCCCCAGCTCTGTGAAGGGTGTTTTATCGACTGAAGGAGGGGAAACAACCCTCTACAGGGGGCGATGACCGGAGGGAATGAAACGAAGCAGGAACAGGGTAGCCAACACACACGCACTCACTCGCATCACATACATGTACAGACTTACATACAGACCTGGTTTTACGAATCAGCCTTGCAATGGTCACGCAGACACGCATTGTAAAGACAATCCTTAATTTGTCACTGTGAACATCAGAGTGGAATCTTCACGGGCAATATCATTTCTGAGTAGAGTTTTCTTTCGTGTGTAATTTTTAGTGTTATAAAATTCTTATTTCCCTTCTCGTAAAGAGAAGTAGCACTTTAAAGGAACCATTAACTAATAATTACTCTTTCCTTTGCGATAGTGTTTTTTTTTTCCCTGTAGTTTCCGGTATGGAGCTTTCTGTAACACAAAGACAAAATCATTCATCATTATAGTAATCATAAGTTGCTAATTAGTCGTAAGCAATAGTGAAAATTCTTTAATATAGTTTCCAATGTTTGAACATTCGATCCGTATATGTTAGGAAAAGCTATGCAATCAGTATTTCAACCACAGCACAAACCATTAGTGTGTGAGTAATGATCAATGTTTTAGTTTCAGTGTATGACGTTTGTAGTTTTAGTGTAAATATTCACTAAATGGGTTAAAATAATGGTTTTTGAATCTCGAAAAGATCACCATAGGCTAAATTAAAATGAATTTACATGTAAATGGAGTTCGTAAATTCAACTTCACAATACTGACCTTTGTTTATTGGTAAATAATTGGTCACAAAAGTGTTCTGTTTGGAATATACGTACCTGCAACACAGGAAAGGAGTCATGTACCAAATCGGAGGGGCAATCAAATTTTAAGTATTTCTACGCATTTCTTACAGTATTTTAATGTACTTATTTCTAGTATGAATAACCTAATGATGAGATGAGATTCTATAGCTTAGGTGCAGAAGCGTCACCAGCCACAGATTGTAGGTCTGGCCATACCTATTTATGAATATTGTACTTCCTATTTATACATATAAATGTAGATTTTTATGTTGGCCCAGAAAAATGTTAGGAGGTCATTCCCTGGCTGCGGGCCTGCTTAGGTGCACAGTTTACACGTGCCTTTTCTAGGTTCAAATACATAGTTACGGAAATAGGAAAGTTCAATCTTCCCGTGACAGGTAATAAGGAAGGTTTGTTCACTCCTCAGAGTACGAAAATACCATCCAAAAAGTTCTTAAGAATGATTAGAGTAGGGATACAACCACAGGATCTACTGATGTCTTGCAGTGCTAGATTGCAGTCTTTGATTACTAGTGGTAATCGATAAAACATGTGGAATAGTTAAATTATTTAACCGGCAAACTGTAGATCCAGAGTAATAACTTTTAAACTGGATGTGAATGAAAATCGTGATTTTTATTTTATTTTATTATTTTAAAAAATTTTCATAAAGAAGTACGGAAGAGTGACTACACTGTGTTGCTCTTACAGGTTAATATTAGAGTTCACCTAATTGCTTTGTATAGATGGTGTAGATACAAAACTTTCAAGATTTTTCATTGATAATATAGGACTTTATACTGTTTAGCTTGTGGCTTAGCAATTTACAATTGCCTTGTCTTTGTGTTATCATTAAGCTTTAGACTTGCGTCGCATCTACGTTACGATGCACCGCACAGCACAATCCATGTGCTTATTATTTCGAGCTACCTATAAACCTTTTTATGCTGTCGGACATTCACCAGTGTGTCCAAACGAATCCGAATGTATACAGTTTATTGTGAGTTGTAAGGAGAGATTTTGCCAATATTTCCAAATTAAGGAATTGCATCATCATGGAGTTCGTTTTATGAGGGGTGTACGTAGATATTGGCAAGCTTCCAGTTTGTAGATGAATGCAATCCAACTTCCAGAATGCACTGCATACAAGAAAGGAATTAAGTGACTGGTGACAGGCAAATATTCTGTCTAGTTGACAGTATGTTTAGCATGAAGATGAGGACTCGGGAACCCGTTTCACTGCATAGAGGACAGCATAGCTCAAGTTGAGACAGAATCAGTGATACCAACTAGGTCGTAGCGAAATTATAAATTTTGAAATAATGTTAAAATGTTATGTGTAGTAAATTGTGCACTTAGCACACTCCAGATTCCTTACTAATCAATCTTTGGTCGAGAGCTTTTCGCGCTCTCTTTCTGTGCTTCAATCCGCCGTTGCTGCTCATTGAGCGAAATGGTTCGGAGCCCACTTTTATCAGAAACTGGGGTCCAGTCCACAAAGGCTAATCAGCTTCTTTTGAACGTTAATTACAATTTCAATCAACCGATCAAATTCCTATCTGTCTTCACATTTTCGAGAGGTCTCTCTATTGGGAATTTTCAAACTAATTTCTTTATTAAAATGTGCACATCGTTTGGTGGCTGAAAATAATACGTGCCTATGTATTAATCCTTATTGTCCTCTTTGGTAACGGAAGAAATTCTTTCGTTAAGTGCTTTTCAACTTCAACTGGAAGGCTTCTTCAGGCGAACAAGGATTTATTATTATTGTTTTATAAAATTAATTAATTTAGTTATTTTGATAGTGTATTTAATGAAGTGAGAAAGAGTACAATTGAATTGAATTTTATTTATGGCCTTTTAGGCATCTAAGGCTCAGGCCGGGATATGGGAGAAGAAAGGATGTGCGAAGGTGTCGGCCAGGGCCTAAGTTGAAGGTATACCTCCACTATTTATTTGGCGTGACTGAGGGGAAAACCCTGGAGAAACCTCAGCCAACATAGCATGGTCGGCCGCTGGGATTGAACCCACGACCTCCCGAATGTTAACCCAGCACTCTACCACTGAAATACGATTACAAGAAAGATTTACGAGATGTTAAATTTCTACATCACCATGGTTTGGAATCCTGAATTTCAACTGTTTTACAACCGTTGCCTGGTCATTGAACTAAACGTATGACATTGTTTCCCTAATCACGTTGCTTAGCATGTGCGTTAAAATTACTGTATTTAATTGTTTTACATGTTCGTCGAAATTTACGTGGACTGTGGAATTGATTAATAAATATATGTGAATAAAAACGATAACATTTTTAAATTGGTGTGCTTTGAACGTCGATTTTTAGATCGTTGTAATGTTTCTGATCACTATTATAATTCACTAATGAGTTTGAAAGAAAAGATTGGTTGATAACGTTTAGGATTAATTCCTTGTATTAAATTTTGTATGAGTGTACGAAGAACGGAAAATGCTAATAGTACTGGTAGCTAATATAAATAGAAAACTGTTCAGATGTGGCTATAAAATTGGTAGATTAGCTGCACTACAGTGAATCTAGGGAACACGGGAACACTTTTCTACGAAGAGCTTTCTACTGTATATCGCTTGAGAACCTTCAGTGCCAAACAAAACAAGACTTCTAATGGCTTCTTTCCATGTTGTTCCGTATTTTACGTAGCGTTTTCTTTCTCCTTTAAAAATAATGAAAAAAAGAAGAAGAAAAAAAAACAGTGCTAGCTTCCCGTGCCGTAAATCTCGAGAGGAAGGTGTGTGCCAGAGCGTGTGTGTGAATGCACAGACAGAGCAAGCGAGCATGGAAGCAAAAATGCTTTTTCGTTTTATCTTCATTTCGTCTTGCAGTTGTTCATCTGGAATGGATCGACTCCTGACCGTTCCGGATGTTTTTATAGTTCCCTGGTGAAGAAGCAGTCAATGACACACACTGGCGCCCATATTGTAAAAAGACAACAAAACGCAAATGCATTTTTTTTTTAAGTGAGTTTTGGAGGATGGA
The DNA here is from genome assembly GCA_022664845.1 of Lepisma saccharinum. Lineage (NCBI taxonomy): Eukaryota > Metazoa > Arthropoda > Insecta > Zygentoma > Lepismatidae > Lepisma > Lepisma saccharinum. The sequence continues at coordinate 4,795 of JAGDQP010007746.1, read as the reverse complement.
ATTCAAAGATAACGTGGAGAATTTTGTGTTTGGGTTTTGAGGGAAGCATTTCCAGAAGAATCTTTCCAGTGGCCATGTTGAAATACAAAGAGCTATGTCGAGTGAGCTTGAATAAAGGAAGAAATATTTTTTTCACACTTGTTTTTTTTTTATGCATATTTTTCGTAACGCAGAAATGTACTATATTTATTCTTGTTCATAATAAATTATCATATTCATGTGTGCTACCAGCGTCCTTGTCATGTGTTTCATCATCCGACCAGATTGGTTCACACGTCACCACCACTGTCTAGACGATTTGGGTTGAGGTTGATGAATTAAGTTACATACACGGTCTGAGTTAGGTTCAAGATTTTTTTTAAAAAAACATTATCCTTGGATCGTACAAGCTATATAGTGTTTCCCTGAAATAATTGTACAAACTTCGGAAGATTATTGCATCAAAACAAGAAGCAAATTCTTTCAAGAAACTTCAAGAATATACTGTATATTTCCTAATCTCTTGAATTTCTTTGTTGATTTCATGTGAATAATCCCTTCCCAAAGTTTGTACAGTTATTTCTGGAGCATAGTGTATATAACCGAAACTATATTGACGGTTGGTGTATTCGAATATTTAATGAGCTGAAACAAATCATCAGCGGTTTTCCTTTTTGAAAGATAGAAGGTAACCTTCCTTGACATTTGATGCCTGGCTTTAAAGTGGCCCAAAAAAATCACAACTTTTCAAGTATCACAGGTAATTTGGCGAAAATTTGTCACAACAACAACAACAATGCAAATTCATATCAGGGAATGTCATAGAATTCATATCAGTTGAAGTAGACAAATAAACAATATATGAGTGAACCACTGCGCCGTGTGGTTTATTTTTCTGTGTCCTTACAGGGCTATCCATGTTAACGCCTATAGGCCGAAAATGACTCTGCATATTTCTGATGTTATCACTTTTATAGTTGTTGTCTCTATCATATTACTGTAATATTTTTTCTTTCTTCTTGAAGGCGCCATGACTTGCAAAATTTATGATTCAAGTCTTTTAGGAAGATGCATTATGCATCCCGTAATGCCCATCTTTTTTTTTTTTTTTTTTTTTTATAAAAAAAGTTAAAGAATTCTTGACCCAGGAATTCTCAGGTGTTTTCGGATGCGTTGATTCTGAATAGTGCCATTGACTGAAAGCAGAGTCATGTAATTTAAACACACAAAGGTTCATACTTTATTTTTTTTTAATCTTCTGGCGGTTCCCACTTTTGACCGCAGTTATTTGAATGTAACCACCGAAGTAGCTCAGGAGAATCGTGTGCGTCGAGTAATCAGTAATCTGATCGAGACCCGGAATTGGGGGTGTCCTGTCTACTGATGTTTTCACTGAGTCACACCAGAGAATTATTGAGATGTAATATTAAAAAGACAGGATCGCTTTTTTTTTTCCACTTCGTTATCATCCAACAGACAATGCCAAGTGATTGATGAGACAATCTTGCGTCACTAATCTTGTTCCTTTTTCACCTATTCTCTTAAGCGTTTCCTCATTAGATATATTTTGTACCTAATTGAGATTTTTGTATTGTTTTTCATATTCACATTTTGAAGGCTTGTGTTTTATTCATCGTCAATTAATACATTCTTTATTTGTACACCAGGCTCATCATATCATACATATAACAAAAAATACAGACAAATGCCGTAAACAACGCACCCTACAAGTAAATATATTTAAGTAAAGCTTGATTCTACACGTAATATAGTTTAAAAGTTATTATTTGATTCCTTAGTTTGTGTATAACTTATTGAATTTTAGATGTAGATCAAGCATGGCCCACATGCGGCCCGCGTCAAGATAAAGCTATATTCAATTATACATGTATATTATCATTTTAGCTATTTATTTCGACGACATAATATTAAGTAGTTATATTAATTATTTCTAATGACGGCCCTGGACTCTACCAATCATCAGATTGGATTTGCTGTACGTTTGGTGTAGTTCGTAGGCTATGTAAATTTGAGTCCACAACCCCAACGTTCCCATCTCAGGACGTTATATTTTGGAGTACATCAACTGAAATTGTTAAATACCAGCGACCTAGACAGTCACTAGTAACTCTAGATAATAGGTAATTTCCTGTCATTGTCATCCTAAAAGCTCTACGTCTATTAGGCAAGAATTCTTGGATTAAATTCAGGACGTCCCTGGAAGAAATTATTCAGCTACTTTCTTTAACATATTTTAACACAACTGGAACTGTTTTTATGAGTTATTTTTTAAAGTACGCAATTACGTCCAACAACACGTAGTGAAGAATGCTGGCCAAAATCTTGTAGAATCATTGTAAGATACAACTTTGAATATATCATATGCGGTCTGTTATTATGCGTTAAGGTTCAATGCGAGTGGGTTTTCCCGCCTTTTTCGTTTTACGTCAGTTTTTTTTTTTTTTAATTTCAATGCATATAAACAGAAATTAACTTTCATGGACTAAAATTCATTTCGTACTATAATAATGAGTACAGTTAATTTTAAGGAAATATTAGCAGTAATTTCAGGATTGTGTGCAGACACTTTTGGGGCGGGATTGTGTAGAAACACTTTTGAAAGTTAATTTCTGTTTTCTTGCATTGAAATTTGAATAATTGACGTGAAACGAAAAAAGGTGGAAACCCCACTCGCATTGAGCCTTAAATATAAGTTATGCATTGGCGATAATCATTAGTATTATTATTATTATTACCGTAAAAGAAATTTTGAAAAGAAAACATTCAATCGAATTCGTGTCTGAAAATGAATTTAGTTCACTAACTGACATCGGAGAGAATTGAGATGTACCCGTAAACGTTTATTATGTCTTTCCACAGCACGGTTTTCATATATAATTCACTACAAGCAAAGTTTCTGTGGATAAATGTTTCGCAAACATGCGACGACCAATGATATTGGTAGTTTGATTACATCAATATCCGTGCCATGAATGGAACTCAGCAGAAAAAGAAATTCCCACAATCTTGTAAAAGAAGAGGTACGCCATCTTGCGTGAAAAATTCACATCTCTATTTTACATCAATCGTGCAGTCAGAATTCCTTCTCTCTTTGTCCCGAAACGAAACCAAAAAGCTCCACCAAGATGGCTGACTAAAAGAAAAGAAAAGAAGAAAACTAACGACAGCAGAAGTAGAAGCAAGCAAGCAGCCAACTCGTAAGTCGCAACAGAGAAAAGAGGGTGTTCTGACGGTGAAGGAGACTCCGGAGGGAAGTTTGTGTTGGGGTTGGTTATAGAGTCTCTCAAAGGAGTGGGTTTTCCTAATAATTCGAAATCACTTGAACGGTGATTTTGGAATCGTGACGTACGTAGTTTACGATTCGGAATCACTTATATTCGGCACTTCTGTCAAACGAACTTCATGTAAACACACCTTATAACCCAGTAAATACATTAGTCATTATACTAGGTAAACCACACGGTAGAAGTTGTAAACTAACATGTTAATCGGTTAGAAAACATGAGATAATACTGAAATTGTGCCTTAACTGTACATCTCATGTACAATAGTTGACTGTGGAGTCCCTCAAGAATCTACCTTGGGCCTAAAGCTGCACGTAATTAAGATAAATGTTCTTACGATTTCAGCTTACCAGCTTTTCAACTTTTGATTACTTCTGTACTTTCTTTTTACTGTTTCCAGATTGTGAAAGTATTTTCTAATCTCATTCTGTTAATTAAATAACATGCAGTGATCACAGTGATAACATAGAGTGTGTGCTATTGAATATAAAGAAATGCTCATAATGTTACAGTATGACAATAGCGAATAATCACAATCGTTACATAAATGCTAGTAAGAACTGAAGAGAGAGAAAAGGACAACCACAAATACTAGAGATAAAATAAATGAACATCAAAATGAGTTCGAGCTTTACCGTAATCTTCTGTTTGAGACTATCTCAAGGGAACCGAAGGAAAAAAAAATAAAATCAACAAAATTTATAGGTTTATTAATAGACGGGAATTTACAAGAACTACATTACTTGGACGTAAAGTGTATTTAGATCTGTGGTTTGAAAAGTAATAAGGAATTTGTCCATATGTTCACACAAGAAGTAATTAATTATAATATACAGGTTTCGGCAAAAGTAACGCCCTTTTACCGGGCATTGTTCTGCAAAGAGTATACAAAACTTTATTTTTTATTTTTGCATTTCGTATGAGTAATGTAATCATTCTATCGTTTCCATTATTAATCCTTAATTTTTTTAAAGGTTCCTTGAGGTATAATGGCGCATTGTCTAACAAAAGAACAACGAATTTGAGCTATTAAACTATATTATGAAATTGCTGCCCGAACAGTTACACCTGATACATTAACAATCACTCCCAATACCCACAATTGTGACGATTTGCTCTTAGTTTAAATGTAGCTTCATCTCAGTGGGTTACAAGTACTGAAGAACTGTAATTAGAATCATGAAATATAATCGAATCTTGTTATTGTACTAAAAAAAAAAAAATAGGTTCAGTTGCAATGTCTTTTCACATATTCAAAACGAAATCCTTGAATGCATATCACTTCCCAAATTTAACTTAACACGTTTTGTGTCTGGCAGTAGCAGTGACCAATAATTTGGGTTACACAAGTGACAAGAACATACAATTCTAAGTGATCGACAAATGATCATATTAGCAGACACACACGCAAAAGAGTTTTGGAAAATTAGTGTAAGATGGGAACTGCTAAAAGGAGCAAACTTTATGACGGACAGGTTAATATTATGGACAGTAGTTGACAAATGATACTA
>JAGDQP010007745.1:5275-62863 GCA_022664845.1 Lepisma saccharinum | reverse complement strand
ATAGATAGATAGATAGATAGATAGATAGATAGATAGATAGATAGATAGATAGATAGATAGATAGATAGATAGATAGATAGATAGATAGATAGATAGATAGATAGATAGATAGATAGATAGATAGATAGATAGATAGATAGATAGATAGATAGATAGATAGATAGATAGATAGATAAAGGGTTCTGTTTACTTGGTTGCTTTCAGTTAGCTGTAACATAAACAAAACAGCTGAGAAGTGTTATTACAAAGTTTCTATGATATGTCCCAAATACTCTGCATTGTTTTTTTTTCTTTCTTAAAAACAGGAAACGTTTCTCTCAGAGGTGTTAACTTCTTATTTGTCATTTGAAGACATGTAGGCCTAAATGTTTCAAATACAGCAACATTCATGTCAAGGAGTCTATATTTTCAATATAATTACAACTTAAAGTTAGTATCCAATGTTTGTACACAACACAAAATGAAATTATGAACAATTCTGTTTGTGTATATTATTTATAATCTATACATTTAAAATAGTATCATATATATATATATATATATATATATGCTCTCCTCTCCCAACCCGTCTGGTCAGCGTGGGAGCAGTAGACCAACTCCTTCCTTCGGGGAGAGGCCTCATCCACTAGTGGATTGAATATGGCTGTGATTTATTATTATTTATATATATATATATATCCAGTTACCTAGCAATTTCTACTGGACTGATTTTCGTGAATATTTTAAAAGCATTGTTACTTATGCCTAGATATGTTATCAGGTGTTCGCATTCCTCTCATCATCAACTCTGATTAAAAGGGAATCACAATTTCCTCCTTAAGCATCTCTTATGGGACTTCTTTCTGTAGAAACGTAATCCAGCGTCGAGTAATTTCTACGGTGCTGATTTTAATGAATATTTTTTTTTAATCTTCCTATTTATGCTTAGATATGTTATCAAGCATTCCGGTGGCAAACGTATTCCGGATCACCGTTGGCACACACATTAGTCGACACAATAGAACAATTGTGTATCGGCCCTCAAGGCCCCAAATGTCAGTATTGTCAACATATTTAAAACTTAAAAATCTATAAATGTGTTATACGAATCTACACGAGTCCATTTACTTACACCAAATTTCGCGTGTATCTGCATTTAGTACTGAGACAGGCGGCGATAGAAGTACTCCGGACGGTGTTGCTAACCAATTACAAAAAACCAATATTACAAATTGCTTCCATGTTATTATACGGACGAGCACCAAACTTGGCATTTAGGTAATGAGAGAGATCAAAGACGTACTCCGGACCCGCACGCGTTACAATTGTCAGTGTTGCCAACGACATTCAAAATTCAATATTTCAAATTGCATCAATACCATTCGACACATCAGCACCAAACTTGGTATTATGTACTAGGACAGATCTAAGAGGTATTCCGGGTGTATCAGGTGTCACAGTGTTGCCAACCGTTTATTTAAAATCAATATTTTAAATTGCTTTGGGCATTCCATTGGGCAGATTAGCATCAAACTTACAATTAGATACAGGATGAGATCAGAGAGGTACTCCAGGCGCAACACGGGTTATTGTTATCAGTGTTGTCAACCAATTTCAAAACTTTAATATTTCATTTTTTTTCTATACCTTTGAGTATATCCGCACCAAACTTGATATTTACGTAGTGAGACAGGCAATGGAGTAGCTTCGGACAGTATTGTCAATCCATTATAAAAATTAAATATTTCAAATTACTTCCATACCATTTTAAGTATCCGTGACCAACTTGGCATGAACGTCTCCGACCCCAAGTACGTGAATTGTTAGTGTAGCCAACCTATTGTAAAATTCAATTTTTAAATGGGTCATATTAGTTGGATGAATCCTCACCAAAGGTGGTATGAACATTACTCTACACCATAGGAAAAATACTGTGCAAGTGTTAGCCCTACTAACGGTCCCAGTTTTCAATGCTTCCAGCCATTTTTTAAATAGTGCGGGCGGTTTCAGCTAGTTATTTATCATTAATTATTTGTTTTATAAATTAATTATTTATTTCATATTGTGTAAATGCTGCTAACGTAAAGTAACATAGAAAATTACTGTGTCAAATGTTACAATGTAGAGAATTAAAAATTAAATATATCATAAAAAGAAGTAATATATAAATACACGCAAACGACGTTGACCGAAAAGAGTAAAATCTCAAAATTGTTAAAAAAAGTGCAGTGTATTTAAATAATTAGATATAATTATTAAAATAAAATCGTTGTCAAGTAACGGGAAAACATGGAAAATTTATTTTAAGACAACTTTTATCACAAAATTTGAAAACAGGAGTCAAATATTAAAATATGTATTTCAAGACCTTTGTACAAATGAAGATTTGTTTTTCGAGTCAATTCCAAAAATTACTCTTTCTTTTTGTAGATATCTGATTGACGAAGAATTGAAGATTATCAAGAAAGCAAGTCCAAAGATAAGATACTTAGCAGAATACAAATTCATTCTTCATAGCGAGATGTGCATTTTAAGAGATGGCGCCTAATCTTACATGGTAACTTTATATTTTAAAAAAATGCCACCAATATTCTGTAAATTATTGTTGAATCTTCCATTAAAAGCCCTTATTTCTAACACCATTTTAAAAGTAGAAAAAATTGTTCTAATCCACAGTACGAAGGAATTAGGTGGCTAATTTTGTCTCCAATAATTGGTACAATAGAGGAAAAATAACAGTGCAATACTCAAGATGAGAATTCAGTTTCATCCATTCAGTGGTATGGGTCAAAAACTTGGGGATTATAACTAAAATTGTATGTGATTAGGAGTTCATAAAGAGCTATGCTTCAGTTATGGAAAAATGGCCCAAATTCTTTTAGCCAATCTACCAAAGCTTTTGATTTTGAATTGAATGTTATTAGTATCGTTAACCTGACGAATATCGAGAAAAGGCTATAGTTTTTCTGACTATATATCTCTTTGCCAGTAACAATAGATTCTTTGGACTTACTGATCTACTTAACGATCCTGGGATCTACTTGAGTAGAAAAATCGAACGATGTAGTTGAAAATTGTATACTTGAATTGGAAGTGTCATGTTTCTGAATCCTGAAAGCCGGTTTTAGCGTTCTTTGATAACTTGAAGACTTGCTGGTGTATTGTTCTGCATGTTTGTTACAATTGGCTCTTACATACTTACATAACCTTGATAAAAACAAAGGTAGGTAGACAACAGGAATTGAATTTATTTTCTGCCGTTAGGCATCTATGGCTCAGTCCGGGATAGGGTAGAGGAAAAGATGCGGGAAGGAGTCATCCAGGACCTAAGTTGAAGGTACCATCCCGATGTTTACCTTGTGCGACAGGAAAGTCCCTGCAAAAGCTTCAGTCAATATTGTCGGCTGCTGGTAACGAACCAGAGACCTCTCGAATGCAAAATGAACAGTCTATCAACTGAACGGCGTCAGCTCAGTGTACAGAACATACTTGAATTAAGAAAGAAAGTTTTCTGGGATTCTGCACAGCATTTTGCCTAAAAGAACTATGACTATAGCATTTCCACTTACAGAACTAAATAAAGAAATTTTATATTTAAATCGAATCTTCTTTTGGCCGTTCTAGACCTGTAATGATCGAATGAAGTCTTGCTATTTTGGCTTAATAAAACACCATATTATATTTATTTGCGTGTTGATGTTAATCTCCAGAATTTAAAACTTAAATTGGCGAATTCATGTTGTGCTGTTTACTTTATAGTAAAACTAGCTGATTTGCCCGCCCGTTGGTGTCAGAATAGTTAGGAAGTTCCAGAAAATCGTTCAGATCGGAAATACCCATATTGTTCCCATTAGGCTTTCCGAATATTAACTATTAAGGCACAATATCAAAATTTTCAGACTTCTTTATTTGACTTTATTCTAATTTGTACATAATGATAATATTTCTTATGTATGGAAATAAGTAGCCTAGAAGTGCCATTTTGTCAATAAATTCCAAGAATCAAAATCTGTAAATGGGAACCGGGAAACGCAAAACGTGAATGTACTTTTTAATTGTACTGTCTTCTCCCGCATCCCTCCGACAAGAGATCCCCAATATTGTATCTCATCAAATAATTAATATATATGAACTAATTTTAATTTCTGGATAGTCTTGATACTGATGGTGTTTCAAGATTATGACAAAACCTTCGTCCTTCAAGCACAACTTTTGTTTGGGAATAAATCTTAGAGCACCAATTTGCAGATTCTATCCAGTATTCTGAAAAGTTCTGACAAACTTTAGTAGTGAGAATGCCATCCTAAATATTGTTTTAATCTACTTGATCTTCCTGCTTCGAAAGCATAGGAAGCCAAGTAAGTCCGTATTCTACAGCAGCTGAGTATTGACTCCCTCGACCAAATAAATGTTACAAGATGAAAAATCGCTATAGTTTATAAAATATGGAAACACGTTACTTTAAAAAAATAGTTTATAAAATTAACATCTAAGCATGGCTGCAAAGATACTAACAGAGTTATAACTATAATATAATTAGACAAAGGACATCCAACATCTAAATTTCAATTCCGTTACTCTCCGGCACCAAAATTATTATTATTATTATTGTCGTTGTTGTTGTTGTTGTTAAAACAACCGTCCCAATGCGTATGAAAAGGAAGATACACTTAAAACTTCCAAAATATTCGATTCGATTAGTGTACAATGTCATATGGTCAATAGAAATAAATCAAGAATATTTGAATAGCTTAATAGTAAACTTTATACATAAGTTTATGTGAATATTTTCTCAAATTTATCAAATGAAGAAAGAGAAGAGGAATTATCGTAAATAAAAATTCTGGAGACAGCCATTACCACGGTCATTAATGGCATACATTTTCAAAGAAAATATTCTTAAATTCAAGGAGGAAAGGATTGTATAAAATTTCTTCGTTTTAACCATAAATTTAGGACATAACAGGAACTAGTAAATATAAAAAGTCCTTTTTACCGTTCTATAGCGACGATAAATGGTAACTGTGTGGTCTAAATATTTCTTCATATTTGGAGAACTAAATCTGTTTTTTTTTTTTTTTTTTTTTTTTGTAATCGTGCCTTTTCTAAAAAGAAGAATATTAAGAATAAATAATAGCTTTTGAAAAGAGAAATAGTTGAAGTCGAAAAACTAATCCGGTAAAACAAAATTTATATTTGAAAGAAAGATTTCAAACGTAAACAACGCTTCAGCGCCTATCGCTTCGGAAAATAAGTAAGTACGTAAGTACGTATACCATATAGATGAAATTGTCAAACACAAGGTTCTAGAAATTAGCACAAGACAATATTATAGCAAGCTCAACAGATAAATATAATTTGAATTTAAGCAAACTTAGCACACAGTGTGAGTAAAGAAATCTTGTTCAATATTTATTTAATGAAGCAGTTTGTTAAAAGTAAACGAGAGGGCAACTAATTCTCCTGAATGGCTTCAGACAGTGCGGTTATTTCCTATAGATTTGTTTTATCATTACTTATCAATGAATTTATAAATAGTTGTTGTGTATTACAGACAGTATTTCTATATAAATACAATTCTCATAAAGGTGGTGCAAGTAAATACTCACTTGTTTACGTTACTAAATTAGCTAATACATTAATCTCTTTTAATGGAGATATGCTAATCAATGCTTTCCGTTTATCAATTTCGTATCAGGAACAAATTATATTATGTAGACATCAAATAATTCCCATATTTTTTAATGTATGTTATCCTTTATCAATATATAAAATTGAAACATACGCATAGAAATTTTGGAGATGATGATGTTTCAATTATGCTTGAAACTTTATTTGATATTTGCAATTACTTGGGACGTAGATATCAAGCTGACCGTTACAGGTTATACAAGTAATTTTCCTAACATTAAAAAGAAATCCGCATAAGTGTTGACAAATCACAAAAATGACTAAGTAAAGAACGCAACACGTATTTAATCAACATTATAGTATAGTACGAAATGAACTTTTATTTGTTGTTGAATAATTACAAAAAATACTTACCACATAATAGAAAATAAAAGTGATAAATCAAACTAATACGCGTGCCTTGATATATTTACACGAAGCATTTAATCACTGTTAAGTATTGCAGAACATTGTAACATAAACAGATTCATATTTAGTGAAATGTTTCAGACTTAGTAATAAGAAATCATGTAAAAACAGTTGAAAAGCTATAACTTCTGGCAGTTATTTAAAATTTGTATATTCTTTTGTAAAATGCCACTCTACTGTTCTTTCCTCTCTATTGTAGATATAACTAATCTTTAACTATTTAAATTGATTAATTGAATTTTCTATAGTTATATCCCAATTCTTCCAACTGTATCCTTGCTTCTAAAGTATAGAGTTTAATGCTTGATATTTCTATTGGTTTGTTTTCTTTTCGTTTCTTTTTCTACACAGGAAAAATTAAAGAATTTAAAAAAGGAAAGATATAATTTTACTTATTATGTAATTCTTCATTAATTTTGAATCAATAAGGAAATTATTTTGTACTTAAGTCAAATTATAACTAAAATACTATTTAAAAATACGAAAAATAATATATTAAATAATTTAAACTGTTTCTTCAGAAGAATGACTCGATAAACAAAATATATCTACTCAAACACATCAAAATATACTCATCTTTAGTGCTTAAATATCTTAAAATAAGAAATTAAACACGTTTTATCAAAAGAAGTTACAAAATATACTGTTACAGGAAAAGATGAATATTTTGTTTACTCTTTGAAAGTATTTATATAAAAAAAACTGACAATCATTATTTGGTATATTGTAACTTTTCTTTTGAATTTATAATGTTTCAAAATACTTTCTCCTGTTTTGTTCTGTAAATAATCAAGCGCAAACGTAACTCCCAAAACTGTCTAATAACAAAAATTAATTTGTGAAGTTATATTTGACATTCTTGTCAATTGCGTTTTGATTTTTTTAGATTTTGTGATGATTCATATTGTTAATTTTCTTTATTCTTTCTCTTTCTCTCTTGTTTCATCGCGGGTTTATGATCTGAAACTAAAAGTTCTGATGCATATAAAAAAACGGGGAAGAAATGCAGTGATGTTCCTACCCTTTCACATCTATTTACATTCCGTACAACAGAAGATGGTTCAAGGAATCGAATCTTTTCTTAAGAAACTGTGACTCGTAAACACATTACGGTTCTCTTCATGGTATCAGGAAATATCAACCGCGCCAGAGTATGTTCCGCCATTTTGAACTGGTCGCAGAACTTATAGGGACTGTTTGTTTCGTAAGCGTGGGGTATTGATCCAACACAAGTGCGAGTTGGTTCCGGACAATGAAGAAAATCAAGTAAAATTGAAAAATACCAAACATTTTTTTACCTGAAGTATGACCCATGTTTCAAAATATATCTTCTTAATCTCACATCTTTTCCCCTTAATTTCTTAATTCATTGAACGAGATCAGAATCTGCCATAGTGAGTGCTTGCGCCGCGCTCAATGATGAAATTTTCTCATTCAACTCCCGCGGTTCTCTTTTTCCTTTTTTTTAAATCAGTCAGAAAAGAACTTTTATCGAGGACAAAGAAAGGAAATTAAATTAAAATTATTCGAAGACATGAAAATAAACACGAATATTATCGCAGATGAATTTGTATTTCCCAGAAGAAGAAGAGTAAAATAAGAAAATTGCAATATGGCGGGTTTCGTGGGGGGTGTTTCGTTTTCAAGTTTGATTGACAGCGGCATTGGAACCCTCTATACCGCGTGTTTGTCTGCGTCCGTCAAATTTACTGCTAGAGTTCATGATTGCTAGTTTTAGAAGAGCAGATGTAGAAAAATTACAACATTTCATCTAAATTTATTCAGGAAATATTGACGAAATCTGGAACTTTCCTTTAAGAAAGTTTTAGAAATCCACAATTAATATATCTCCAACTAGAAAAAGAAAGTTAGAAACTATACATGTCTTATGAATTGTCTATATATTCTAGAATAAATGTTTCATTAGTTTCAATTTTATGTATTTCAATAGCATATTTTACTGAGTTACGTATTTCAACTTCATTACACTATGAATGAGGTTTCAAAGAAAGTATGTCTTATTTTATTTTTATTTAAAAGGGAATAGAAATATTATGCAGTAAAAAGGCACAATAAAGTGACATTTAATTTTCAAAAAATATATTTGTTTTCCTTGTAGAATAATCTATTAAAGAATCAAACTTCACTACGATAAACAACCTAGAAAATAAGTTTAATGAATAATTATATTTACGCAATTTCTACTTATTATTTATATGATTCAATATATACAGTACATATATGGCTACTGTGACTGTACTCAACATTCTTTTCTGTAAAGTTAAGAGTCATTCAAAATTAAATATTTATTACTAAGTTTCATAAAGATTGTAATTCTCTTTTCAATCACTGAGTTTGAAAATCGAATAAGTTCGTTTGTTTGTATGAGTGATACGTGCTTTCCCCTTTAAAAGAAATAAGAAATTAAAAATTGGACTTCTTTCTAGTACATTCAAAAAATTTCTACACACCTTGTAGAAATATATTTATTATTTTACATTTAATTTATCTATCTTTTGTGACATTCTTAATTTTATTCTCATAGAGTGTAAGCACTGTGTAGAAAAGGGTTGGGGACTTGATAAGAATTTCAAACGTTTCTTGTGTACTATTGTCTTCAACGTTACTTACAGTACACACTTTCTTCCTTTCTTTTCACTTTGACGTATACTTTTCCTCTTTTATAGTTTAGCCTACATTTTTTCTTTAATTTAAGACTTTTCTTCATTTTAAGATTTACATAAATTTTTCTTCCCTTCTTTTGTTTTTGTTTAGCGGACGATTACTCTTTCATTTTGATCTAGCGTACTATTTTTTCTATATTTTTGATTTATAATATGACTATACACTAATACTCGCTGTTCTCTTCAATTAAATCTTTAGTTGGCTTCCTCAAATTACAATTTCCGCTTTAAATATGTCCTAAACAGTTTCGTTGTCTCTTCCCTTTCGTCTCCATTCCTTATTCTTCTCTCACCTACACTATCCAATACTTTGTCGTTATATTACCTCTTTGCTAGCCTACTTTCTTATTCTCATCAAAATCCACATTTTGATTGCTTACTTTTTCTTTCATCATTCATCCGTAAAGATAGTTTCTTTCCGATACAGCCAACGGTCACATTTGGTTAAAATGCCTGCTAAATAACGATAAATTCTACTTTTATACCATTTAACTAGTCTTACTATTATTAACTAGTGATAGCTTATTGTTCTTTTGTTCTAAATTCAAGAAAAAAATCATAGATTCTTCTTTTTCACGTTTACGTTGAAGTTTTTAAATAAATTAAAAATTACAACGAGAATGGGTTTTAAAGGTTATGTACAGTTATCACGTTTTAAATGTGTATTTACTTATTGACAAAATACGTATTTATCAACATTAATTTTTAAACAATGAAATCTTCCTTACATACGTATGTACGACATATTGAATCTAAAATGCCAGGGGTGAGAACATTAAATGATTTAATCGAAAGTGTGTCGAATCAGTAAGAGTTTCCCCACTCACCACTTCAGCATGAAAGAAGCTACCAATATGTGATAGTCTTAAGCTCAGGTGTTCTCCAGACCATGTTCAAAATGGTAGTTGCGTGAAAAAAACGAACAGAAGTGTCTGATACTTACGCTTTAATATTGCCTTAGGTTGGAAATTCACAGAAAAATAAATAACTGAAACCATTACTCAAAATGTATTTATCTGCTTTGAGCTATAATGATAGGCTTTTATATGATTACATTCCTTGTATAAATGTTTTATCGGCCTTTCTTTATGAGGGTTGCCTTTCATATAATCAACCGAAGATGTATAACTATAGTTCCTTTCAAACTAAGCACATTGGTACCTAAAATACTTCTCCTAGCGTCTCTTTCACTTTTCAAAGCTCTCTGCAAAGTCCATTGTTCGAATCTCAGTCACATATCTTACCCCAAATCGCATCCACAATCTGAAATTACTTCCCTTTCAAATGTGATTTTAGTTTCGAAAAAAAAAAAAACGTCACAGGAAACTAAATTTAGGATTTAAGGCGCTAGGGAACCTGGGTGATTTGCTTTCACATCAAACCATGCATAAGATGTGAGGAATGGGCGGGCGCGTTGTCACGATTACGCTGCCAATCACCCGTTGCCCACAACTGCTGCCGTTTTATTCGTATTATATCTATCAGAAGACAAAGAACATGGAGGTAGTACTTCCTATTAATTGTTTGGACTGGAGATCCGTACTGGTGTTGGACAACAACACCTTCACAATCAAGAATGTAGTTGACATGGTCTTGACATCGCTCCGATTTTGCCGCGCCTTCTTCGTGAGAGGAGAAACAGATGAATTCCATTGAAAATCCTAGGTATTCATTTCTACGTCATAGCTGTAGAACCATGTTTTATCTCAGGTCTGGTCCCTTGTTAACGATTTCAAGTAAGTTATGTGAATCTCCAGCACGAAATTCCTTCTGCTTTGGTAACAGAAGCAACGGGACAAATTTTACAACCATACGTTTCATACTAAGATCCTTTCTCAAAGTCTCGAACACAGTGGCTTCTGAAATTCTCAGATCATTTTCTAATTCCCGCACTGTCATTCGCCTATTTTGTTGATTGCAACCTGTTTATTTTCAACGTTCTCGAGTGTGCTGCTTGTTGAAGGACTTCCATAACGTGTATCATTTTCAACCCAATTTTCCAGCCATTTTTGAGGTGGTTGTGCTACACTCCTATTTGTTCTCGTTATATTAGCAGTGGTTGGATTCTTTCCGGAAAGACCTCGTATATATTGTAAAGCCGGGGTACTTTGCACCTACTGGGTTACTTTGCACCAACGCACTTTTGCCTCTTCGACATTTTCAAACGTGCAAGATTTCGTGTTTGTGACATTGCTGTTTACAAGATTAGAATGCCGGTGAGTGTTGCCACCTACGGAAAAAAATTTGGAAAATGCTTGATGTTATCAGTTGGGAACGAGAGCTATTTAGTGAAAATCTTTTTTGAGGCGTAGACTGAAACAGCCCTCTAATATCCTTAGTGAACAAGAGCTAAGTAAAGCATTCGAATGTGTATTATATCGTCGTAGTCAAGACAGAAGGACGTAAGTTACATTTGTTTTGAAAACTGAGATTTTTATATTTCCAAGCAGTTCTTGATTGTCACTAACTAGGGTCAAATCCTTGTAGCTGTACTAGGTCCTTGGAGGTATGAAAATCATAATTCATTTGAGTGTTACGAAGAGAATGAATCTTTTGTATAAAGCATGAGAACCTAAATGAACACTTACGCCGTTCTGCCATAAACGATCTGAGTAGTCGTGGGTAGAAACTGACTGCATTACGCCTATGTATAAGTATGCAACTATTTTCTGGTATTCACGTAGGACGTTAGTGATAAGACTTGTCGCGTAGCTGTTGAGAAATATATTTCAACTGGAAATACAGGTCATAGTTAAGGGGTAGTCACGTTCCAAAAAGTTCATTGAAGAGTGCAGTTATTGAAGCAGCCGAATCTTATATAAAAGGATGATAAGTATCACGTGAGCGCATTTCACCCCTCGTTGTAAGCAAAAATAGCCAGATAATTTATTTCGTAGTCCAATAAACTGTTTAAACCTTGAAAAGCGTTTTAAAGCTAATCTTATCTAAGCATTACTCTGGTCCCCTATCATCATTCTCAGCAAAAGCAAGTAAAGCTTGAACCGCTTGCTCATTTGGATACTAATTTAATTTTAGACTTGCCCCACCTGGCGCCTAAAATCATTGCTGCAGGGCTTCTACATCAAGAGTTTACTTCAGAGAGCCTGAGTTGTGTTTTACAAAATGCACTAATCAGGAAAAGGGTCGTAATAATGTATATATCGACCAGACCTAATAATGTGTACTTCTTATTGGAACCTGATAAAAATTAAACGTTATCGTTCATCACTTAATAACACCCTCGTCCGAAACAGGTATGAGGGAACTTAAAGTTCATAATTTGACAAATTATTATCTGGTTACCAATGAAGGTTACTGCTACTTCTGGGATTAAACAAAAGCAAAGGGGGTCGTTGTGTCATGTGTATTTAAATTAACTAACTAACTCTATGGCTTATGGAACTCGCAAGTTCATCGCCGTAGTAACAAACATTCGCCATTGGATTCTATCCTGGGCAATATCAAGCCAGTTTCCATCACGAACACCTATTTCTCGAAGATCTCTTCTAATATTGTCCTCCCAACGATGTCTCGGTCTTCCGAATGACCTCCTTCCATCCGGCCTTCCAAACAGGATAGAATATAATCTTCGTTTTTCACCCATCCGAGTTACATGGCCTACCCACCTTAGTCGTCGCGATTTCATTATTTTTACATCTGGTGAATCGTGCAGTCCGTGGAGTTCTTCATTATGCAGTCTCCTCCTCTCCTCCAGTTAAAAAGTAGTGGTGACAAGGCATCGCCTTGTTTCAATCCGTTGCGAATCTTGAAACCATCTGACATATTATTACCTATCCGTACTCTGCTTGTGGGGTCGTTGAGATACATCTTCACTAGTTGAACAATTTTTTTCGGAATTCCAAATCGTATCAGGATACTGTATAACTTTTCCCTTTTGAGAGAATCATATGTTTTCTTAAAATCAATGAATAGCTGATGAACCGTCCCATTGTATTTCCATTTCTTCTCCAAAATTTGTCTCAAGGCAAAAATCTGGTCCAACGTGGACCTATTCCTTCTAAATCCACATTGGTGATCTCCAATTATTTCATCTACGTATACACTTAAGCGTGTTAACAGAATATCACTTAATATCCTGTAACAGGTTGGAAGCAGCGAGATTCCGCGATAATTATTACAGTCCGATTTATCACCTTTTTTTGTAAATCGGAACTATTATTGAGGTGGTTTTCCATTCCTTTGGGAACTTCTCCTTTCTCCATATAACACTGATCAATTTATGTAGTTCCTTGATTAGTGCCGTTCCTCCTGCTTTAATTAATTCTATATTGTCTGTTCCTGGAATATTGTCTATTCCTGGTGATTTGAAAATTTTCAGTTTCTTTACCGACATTTCGATCTCGCTAGGTTCGGGAATCCACGGTTCTGCGGTATGGATTTCAAATTCCTCTGTTTGTTCCCCGTTGTGTACATTAAGAAGTTTGTCGAACTAACTTTTCCACACATCGACAATTTTAGTCGGATCAGCCTGAAGATCTCCACGTTCATTTCTAATCATTCCTAGCCTCGGCTGGTAATCTTTTCTTAACGAGTTTACCCCTTTGTATAGATCTCGTATGTTATTTATCTTGCCGTTTTCCTCTATCTCCTGAATCTTCTGCGTTAGATATTCTCGCTTTTTGTTTCTGAACCCGCGTGTGGCGTTTCGTTTCGCGTTACTGTAGTGATTGGTATTTGCTTCCCTTTTATTACTTAGCCATCGATGCCTTGCTTGTTTTCGTTCCTCATGAAGTATAAGGTATTCTTCATCAAACCAAGGTTTGTTTTTCTGTTGTTTCTTCTCACCTACACATGCCTTCGCTGCGCTCTTAATTGTTTCACGAATTGCCTCCCACATCTTACTTGCCTCCCACATCAATTGAATTATTATTATCATCATTATTATTACTCGAGTCGGCTAAGATTTCGAATCTATTTGAGAGTTCGAGTTGGTAATCTGCTTTTATGCTCGGATTATTTAATCGTTTCACTTCGAATTTCAGTTGTCTTGACCCCTTGCTTTCTCTGTTCGCGATGCAAAACTTTTCACTTACCTTTGTGATTACTAATTGATGTCGGTGTCACCTTCCGCTCCTCTATACGACCTGACATCCATTAGGTTGGTGTGTCTTCGTCTGTCTACTAATACATGATCTATCTGGTTGAGAGTTTTGCCGTCCGGAGATACCCATGTGTATTTGTGTATGTCTTTGTGTTCAAAAAACGTGCTCTTTACCAGTAATTTTTTCGAAATCGCGAAAGTTATTAGTCTTTCTCCATTGTTGTTGGTCTTTTCGTGAACGCTGTATTTGCCTATAGTAGGTCTATATTTTTCTTCCCTACCTACCTTAGTGCTGAAATCACCCAACACAATTTTAGTATTATACTTCGGCATTCGGTCAAACAGCCTTTGTAGCTCATCGTAGAATATATCTTTGTCGTTATCAGTAGCCCCCTCGGTCGGACCATAGACGCTTAATAAAACCGTGTTGCCCTATCGAGTACGTATCGTAACGTACGATAGTCTTTCGTTTACGAACTCTATATTCTGAACCGACTGAAGAATACTGTTCTTAATGAGGAATCGTGTTCTGAAATCGTGAGACTGTGTTCCCCCGTAGTAGAAAGTGTACTTGTCCTGTGGGATGCTATCTTGACCCTCCCACCGAACTTCTTGTATCGCTAATATGTCTAGCTCGTACTTCTCGGTCTCGCGTACCGCCACCTGAAGAGTGCCCGTTTGGTATAATGTTCGTACGTTCCACGTTATTATTCTAAGGTCTTTCTTAATCCTGTTCTTGGAGACCCCTGAAGCAGTCTCAACCCGAAGATCCGAACGAAGGACTAGTTTACCTCCGGAATATTTTACCCCAGGAGAATCCATGAACCATCTGTTACTATCATTCTTGACATGTTTTAGCGGTGTAGAGTTGTCAGCTCTACGACCTCGCAGTAAAGGTAGACATTCAAGATGTCGTCCTCTGTCCATCTCTGAGCCTTGCCGGTGTCATTCATCTTCAGCCATATAGTGGTAATGGTGATACTGTTTCCCTCACCATGATATTTTTTGTTCGAGGTTATCTTCCCCTAGCCTTTGTAGGTCCCTCTACTAACTGCAAGGCAGCAGTATTACACCAATTACCAATGGATATTCAACGTGTGAATGTTGCAGGGGCCAAAACTTAAACAAGAAATGTGCTGCAATGTCCGTGTATGCTGTAAGTAGAACACACATATATACAATTGATGAAACATTTATGCTAACCAAGACACATAGAAATGGAAGTTGATTATGTGCACAATACAATTGAGCTAGCAAAACGCGGTGTAGATATCTACACATCAACAGACTGGTTGCTGGTTGCTCGACGGGGTAGATGAAAACCATTCCCACACCATGTAGACTTAATGACGATAGATGAATTTTACGAGGCCTGAGCCAAAGATGCCTAAAGGTCATAAATGAATTGAATTCAATTCAGTGACTTTGAGGAAGCACGTAAAAGTTTTCTTCCAAGTGTCTCACAAGGTGACAGCGGAAAGAATCTTGCATGGCAAATATTGTGATGGCTTAGATGCACTACAAAGCAACACCGATGTCTTAGTAGAAGCGTGCGATGAGATAGGTCTACAGGTAAACATAGATAAATAAAATACATGGTAACAAGCCGAAACAGAGGGAATGAAGGAAATAAAAATATAAGAATTAGGGATAAGGTCAAAGAGAAAGTAAACAAATTTGAATACTTGGGAACATACGTAACAAGCAAAATTGAGGTCACGGAAGAAATAAAAAGTCGCTTAGCATCGGGTATTCATTCCAAAAAAAAATTAACATCGCGACCAATATCAAGTAAGAAAATATAGAGAACGGTTATTCTGCCGGTAATATTTTACGGTTGCGAAATTGGAGTACGACCCTAGCAGATGAACATAAATTACGTGTATTTGAAGATATGGTTTTGAGAAAGATATATGGGCCGAAATGGGACGAGATGACTGGAGAGTGGAGGAGACTGCATAATGAAGAACTCCACGGACTGTACAATTCACCAGATGTTGTAAAAATAATGAAATCGCGACGACTAAGGTGAGCAGGCCATGTAGCTCAGATGGGGGAAAAACGAAGATTATATTCTATCCTGTTTGGAAGACCGGATGGAAGGAGGCCATTGGGAAGACCGAGACGTCGTTGGGAGGACAATATTAGAAGATATCTTCGAGAAGTAGGTGTTGGTGATAAAAACTGGCTTGATATTACCCAGGGTATAATCTAATGGCGAACGTTGGTTACTGCGGCGATGAACTTGAGAGTTCCATAAGCCATAGTTAGTTAGGGTCTAGGTATCGCACAACTTAGTTATAAAAGGCAAGCAATAACTCATTTATAATCCTGAATGCGCTATTGAGGATGTCATAACTCACTTAATAAAAACGTAATTGCTAATATGTTACAACCAAATGTGAAATATGTTTTTCTTCTATGCCAACTTGGTTTCTATAGTTGCGTTTAAGATTACCTTGCCACTAAGTAATAGCATTAGTCTAATTGTGAACATTTTAGTGCAATTTCAATGAGCAAATATACTTGAAAACTTATAATACTCAAAACCCATAAAAATATTTTGAACATTTTATTCCACAAAAGTATTGTAATTCATTCCCCTTCGTTATCCAAGGAACCTCTGTAAACTTCGTAAATCCAATAACTAATATATTTTAATAGCAGGAGGAAATAAAACTTTAAAGGAATAGAACAATGATTATAATCATATACGTTTGAGGTTTTGTTGGTACAAGAATTGTCCTCCTCAGCTTTAGCAAACCATAAAATCAAATAGAACAAACGAAGAGGAGAATTCTATTTTTGAAAAACTGAAAATTAATGTAAAATTATTTTTTCTTCTATATCTATCCACACGTACCACCAGGTGATTCCCTTGCAGAAGAATATTTCTCACGATATCATAATTTTACACACAGTATGGTATATCTCTCATCATCCACTTTTCACTGTTTCTTATTTGAGAACTAAAACAATTGTTGTTCTAATTAAATATGAATTACATCCATACCATTTCCAATGAATTATAACGTCATGCCATGTCTAGGAATTTTGTTGTTCTCTCATTAGTAACGCCATTTCACTACGCAAATTAAGACGTAAAAGTTAGAGCAAACGGGAACAAATATATGTATGTTGCGTACTGCTTTTATTTAGGAAGTTTTGTTTTTAATATTACGCATGTTTATGCAAGTGTTTGTTTTCCTGTGTGAATTAATGTTCTTGTCTAAATCAGATCTGTATACTGTTAAAAAATAATACACTTGTTTCACAATTTTTACAATTCTTTTCTACACTTCCTTGTGTTGTATGTTCAGGGTGTACAACAAGCGTAGACAGTTTTTATGTCTTTTTATGAAGCTGAGTTTTGAACACTTTCTGATTCAGGATTACTTTTTTTTAAACGTTTCTTGTATACGTTTTTAAAATAGGCAATTCTGATAATCTTCACCTCACTTGTCAGATAATTTTACATAGAAATATTTTCAATGTATAGAGTGATGAAAAATGACCAACTTGATATATTCCTTGAAAGACACTTCTTTAAAACAGTTTTCGTAGAAACAATCCGTCTTCTAGTTTATCCAGAGAAGATTTGTACTTCTTTTTTAGACTACCGAAAGGTGTATTGATACATACTCATTTATATAAGAAAATATAAAAATGTACCCGAAAACACTCAATTTGTGATCAATATTGTACAAGTATTGAAGATGTGATCTACATTTGTTTCGTTTGAAGTCTGCAAAATGTGGTTTTAAAATGTGAAACTAGTGTATTATAGCGTAGAAAATACATAATAGAGAATAAGAATAACATCTCAGAATTGATAGTCGATTAATCAGTCATTAAATTGCGTCTGCGGTGGATGAAAGATACGCTCGCTGCCTTCTAATCAAGAAGTCCAGTGTTCGATAACCAATGAAGACACAAGTTGTTCAAGGACCATTTTAAACTGTAGATCATCTTGATCTGATGGAAGGCAAAGCCAAATAACATAGTTCCACTTTGTCCAGAAATATTTGGGTCTTACACCTCCAGACAGAATACCAATCATCGTCAAGTTGTTATAATAAAATGTCTCATGCAGAAAGTAAATACCACATGGTTTATTTGGCATAAATAATGGGGCAAAAATTTCGTGTGCAACCTTCCCATGCACCAATTTAGGCCAATACTCTAAAATGCAGCCAATCAGACACACTAAACCTCCTTCTGTGGAACCTTATTCCTTGCCATTCTAACGTCAAAACCTACTCTATGAAACGGAGGTTTATTGCTTATTGGTGGACGCAATATTTACATTGATTGAGAAAGAACAACATTATATTTTAGAACTCAGAGGAATTTGGTGAGCATACAGACCAGATGAATGAAAAGGTCTCAGATAGCATCTTTTGTTAATGCAGAATGATACAAAAGATCTCCGGTCTCACTCAGAATCGAAGTCGGAACCACCTATAACATGTTCCAGAAGCAATGAATATTAATCAATGTACCCTGCTATAAACTCGAGCTGCAGAGAAGTAGTACGTCATAAACCAGTACACATAGTTTCGGTCCTGTGTCTTGCAGTACCCGATGGAAATATTCAATCACAATGTATTCGTACCTGCACATGTGCATTGTGTAACAATTACTTGCTTCCAGACTGAACATAAATTTATCATTAAAGGGTACAGGTTCCTTCGCCGCACCATCCGTTTTCCAACCAAATTGCTAAATCGTTGTGGTGAGAAATGAGTGATAATCGTATCCGGTTAACACATGACTTAAAGAAAGTAAACAACTGCATATTTATTCAAGTAGCTTCTTCCAGTTATACAGATTGTGCTCAATTTCAGCCCTACGAACGTATAAATGTAAAATTTGTTCGCAGAAAGAAGGGGGCAAAAGAGTGCCGTTCCGTTGATTTACACCCTAGTTTTTCAGTCCACACACCGGATTTAATAATCCAAATAGAATAACTTTGACTGTGTATCTCTGAAGAATAATGTTCATGCTCCACGAGTTCTTATTCAAGTGCTTTGGCAATTTAGTCCTCTATGGCTCCTTTTCTGTTATATACTATGTAGTTGTCAAGGTGCAGTGTTACATGTTGGCAATGGCGGAACCACATCCTCAACAAATGTAGTAAACACTCCTAATAGTCAGAAACATTGATTTTCTGCTGCATAGCCAGAAAAATAATTTCCCAACGTGATGGGACGATCAGTCTATTTTATGATCTCTGCCACACTTCGTAAATTGTACAAACGTTGAATATTGACATTGTCCAGATCTGAAGTACGTATCACAAGGTTCTGCACAACGCATGGTAACTAAAACGAACCTTTGTAATGTAACGCCCTATTAGCCAAAAGACTTTGTTTTCACAACGTATAGAATTTATCTCTACTATAATGCCTTACGATATTCCAAACTGGATTGCTTCTGGATTTTCTTTTCACTTTCTCACTAGTGTTTTCTCACTGATTCTGATGATTAGAAATACTTTAAAAATCTACGAAACATGACTATGTCGATGACATGGTAGTCCGTAACCAAACTAATCTATATTACTTAAAGTAAGGTGTAAAACTAACTTAAACAAACTTCTCCAAACGGACTAAACATCGTTGCTGACCATCGAATATGATCACTTTCTCATAGGCTGTGACATATACAATTGGACGCCAAGATATTAATAAATCTAATACGTCGTCACATAACATTCTTTCATTTAATTCTTCTCTCTCTAAACTCAATGTGCTGTAGTAGGTGGGTGTTAGGATGTGACAAGCAAAGCAATATTCTGTTGCTGATATTTCTAGACTCTGGTCTATAGGGACCTTGAAAGACAGAAGACAGAAACCAGGGACGTATTTGTAAATTTCCGAGCATACTAAAACATGCCTGTGTTAATTCAACACTTTTCAGTGTCCCATGACGACCACCACATTTTTGTGTTTAATCAACATATAATTTGTTGTATGATTTCGGTCGTTCGATACTGTGATAGTATGATACTTTTCCAGTGTGTTGAATCAACATTGACAATACACTTTGCGAATCCGTGAAATTCGATATAATGGCGAATTGTAGGGTCGCTTTCAGTGGAAGGCAGAGTTTATTTGATAGACTTATACGTATATTTAAACCACACAGATTATACAGCCCTTCCAACATTAGTTTGTAATGTTGTGTTCCCCATTGAAATGGAACTAGAAACTTATTTATGGACCTATAGGCTTGTAAACTGTTGAACAAAAGAATGAAACAGAAAAGAAGCAAATGGATTTAATAAAATTATTCAACAATTAATGCGAACTCAGCAATGTAATTGTCTACGTTGTAATTGTAAGACGTCCTATTTCGTGATAGGAAGGTATTACGTTCATAATTCTTTAAGATAAATGTTTATAGTCCTTTAAAAAAAGACAGATTCTGTACTAAAATCATTCTTTTTTTCTCGAATTTTTTCAAATTATTAACCTTGTTGGGAATACGTGTAAAATTACCCTTAATATGTATATGAAATTACCTATTTCGAACTAATTTATATATAAGAATCCCTAGCATCACGAAGTATATTGTAGTCCGAATCTTTACTCATATAATATCCAAACTGAATTACTTTAGAAGCAAATGCGCATTAAATACAAAATATAAAATATACCTTCGTGCCTGCAAGATATAATGAAAACAAGAGAACTTACTGAAATTCAAAAGTTATAGCTTCACGTTAGCAGCGGTTTCAGCTATCATTTTGTCAGCACTGTAGGCACATAACAAGCACACCTTGTTAACAAAGGTTGCCCTTATAATGATTAAGGAACAAATACACTAAAGCGCATCATTTTGTTTGATTACAATAAGAACGGAATAGGTATGAAAGTTCTCGTGTCCTTTCCTGTAGAATATGATCAAGGTTCTTACTCTGTTCCACGAAACAAACGTTTTCATTCTTGAAAATAAAATGAATTTCATGAAATACTTTTCTTGTAACGTGTTCATTCCTAGAACTGAATATTATTACATTCTCAAAATTATTTAGGACAGTTTCGTTTCCTAATTTAATTATGCCATGCAATATTTTTAAATTTCAGTAACTTTTTTTTTAGCGTCATTGCTATCCACGTCGAAATACCATCTCGAATTTGAGGAGATAACGATTCTAGACGAGATTATCTTAGGCAAAGAAGCTACCAGTGCTTCAAACTGATGGGACTAACAAGCAAACCTACTGATGAGGTAGAAAAGAATTTTATACTATTTTTTATATATTTTATATGTGCGCATGCAAATTTTGGCCACTCGCGTGCAATTACTTTAGGAGATATCGATGATATAAAAGTCAAATTCTGTCTGTGGAAGGTGATAAAAAATGTGTGAAAATATCCTTATGTTCTTAAATTTCTGAAAAAAATTAAAGGTAAATACGCAGTAAAGAGATCTGTTTAGAAGTCGCTATTTGTTGGACGATATGTTCTTCATGGCCGCAATCTTGAAGTCCACCATTTTAAATCTCGACTCATTTTATTAAATGGAAAATGGGTCGTGTAATATGTCATTCTGGGCTAGAATGTTATTAGAAATATGTTTCTGAAATCAGTTTTACCGTGAATGTATTATTGGGAGAAATAAGGCTCTGTCTGTGCCACTTCTATACGAGCAATGATGGAATAGCCTGGAAACACCCATTTTCTTTTGAAATAACGGAAGAAATGAAACGTAAATGGATACAAATACATATCGATAGGGCACTACACCCAGGAACAACTTGAATGCATTGGGGGTTTCATTTCCTTCGTCATTTAAAAACGAAATGGGTGGGTGTTTCCAGGTTATTGCATCATTACCCCATACTAGTATCACATACCCTTTTATATCTCACAATAAGACATTTACTGCAATGCTGACTTCAGAAACGTATTTTCCATAAAATTCTAGCCTAGAATGACATATTATACGACCCACTTTCTATTTAAGAAAATGAGTCCAGATTCAAAATGGCGGATTTCAAGATGGCGGCCATGAATACCATACCCTCCAACAGGTAGCGCCTTCTAAACAGATCGCTTTAATGCGTATTTAACTTCAATTTCTTTGAGAAATTTAAGAACATGAGGATATTTCTACATTTTTTTATCACTTTCCACAGACACAATTTGAGTTTTATACCATCGATATCTCCCAAAGTAATTAGGTTTGACTGGAGAAAATTTGCATGCGCAGATACTTTCACATTCCTAATCATGATGAAAGAAATAATATACAATTCTTTTCTCACCCATCAGTATTTTGCTTGTAAGGACAGAAGTTGAAAAGACTTCAGTTAAATTGCCAGCGTGAGCTTGCTTTGAACTTCTGCTGCCTCCTACTCGATCTGCAGTCGCATTATTAGACCACGAGGTTAGATCATAGTGACGCGTTGAAATAGGTTTAAAGTGAAGGATATGGAAGGGACAGAAGTCATAGGTGTACGTTTGCTGACAACAAAATACGAAAACATTGTATTCATATTATGATTGCCATTAAGTTTAAAGTTGAAACTGAAAATTTTACTTTTCAAATGTTTTCTATTGCTGCTTAAAACTCAAATAATCTTACAGAGCCTTAAACAACCTAAAATAATATATAATTCCAATATTATTCATAAGAACAGAACGTTATACAGACACCAACTTACCTTATCCTATTGATTTGCAAAGGGCTCATAGGAATTATATATCCTATGCGACCAATAATTGCCACTTACAACACCCAGCATATAATCTTACAAAATGGTTCATCTCAAGCGACATAAACTTGAAATAGATAAGAGTTAAGTGCAAAACTAAGAACCATAAAAATAAACAAAATTAACATCATTGTATATATTTTTGTATCCATCCATACTAGTAAACGCCAGTACCATCATTATAGTAATGAATTGCAGCATACCAGAAGACATAATTAATTTAATTTATTTATTAATGATCTTTAGACATATCAGGCTCGTACCGGGACAGAGTAGGGGAGATGAGGTTGGATGGAAGGTAGTCTGTCAGGGCTTAGTTTGTTGATACCATCCCAGCATTTGTCTTGTTATTGAGGGAAAGCCCTGCAAATCCCTCATTCAATGTGGAATACCACTTGGGTTGTTCCCATGACCTTCTGACTGCTAAACTAGCGCTTTATCAACTGAGCTACGACGCTCGGTAACATATTATTAATAAAACAATTATACGCCCGATTCTCTCTATATTCGAAGAGAAATTCTACCAACAAACTTAAGGCTTAGTAATGGGAAGCCCTTTTTCCTGTCTTATAAACAACCCAGTGATTGACAATATAGAAAACTGAAATACCAAAATATAATAGCATCGAATACTACCATTATGCTTACGATACTTTATTGACATATTAAATACTTACTTCTTAAATTAAATAACAACCATAAAGAAAAAATAGTCTAGAACGTGAGACAGAAGGAGGCTTGAATTTTTTGGGGGGTGTTCTTAAATTATGGAAAACAAAAACCTTAATAAAAGTGCCGTATTTAACACACAAACCTATTACAAGAAATAATGTGGAAACACTAATAGTGTGTTCTGAAAATTATATCATGAGATAGAAACTAACCACATTTTTAGTTAGGTAACGAAACGACTACAATATTAATACTTTTTTAAAAAACAAATACCCAGTAAGAGCAAGAAACTTCAAGAACTTTGGAAATAAAAGTAAGATTGAAACTAAAAAATATGAATTGGATTAAACCAATATGGGAAAGTCAGTACACCATTGGGTAAAATACGTAAAGAGATCTTGATTAGCAGCAATCTGTAAATCCTTCCATTCCTGTTGAACATAGTCAAGAGAACTTACAGATTTTAAGAAATATTTTCAAGATAGGGAACAAGAAAGAGTTTACTTGTTGCTACAACAAATAGGGGGAACCAAAATAGATACAAATGTGAGATTAGAAGAACACATTATTTTCTATGGGCCAGTCTAGTAACTTTTTGACTTCGTCTCGTCACGATTTGCCCATTTACAACCAGTTAAAATCCACAAAACATCCATGCCCCTGCTGGGATTCGATCCCGGGAATTTCTTGTCGTTGGCCACACGGCTAGCCGGTCGGCTGAAACACATTATACAGTTCAAATATGCTGATAAGAAAGCAATTACGGGTCTTTCCGAACACTTAAGGCTAATTCACACATACGGTGCCGTGACGATGTCGTGCCCCTGCCATGCCCTAACCGTGCCGTCTTAAAAAGAAACCATCCCGGTCGCAATAACATCTTCCTCCTTGCAATCCATACATGACGTGGGAACGGCATCTTCTGTGTGAATGGTCACGGTCATGGCACGGACGGAGCATGGCAGGGGAACAGCATGGGCACGGCACCGTATGTGTGAATTAGTCTTTAGTCGAAACAAGTTATAGCATTAAAGATACCAAAATAATTCGTAGTTTCAAATCGGAAATAAATAACAACATTAATGGAAGAAGGGAACCTAAAATAAATCAAAATATCGGAAATAGTTTAAAATAATTAATATCGATAATACATAACATTGGAAAAACAAACAACACAATAAGAAACAAAACCAACAACAAGCAAAACATGAGCATATCTGTTAAATAATAGACGTTTGTTGATTCCTCAAAGGATTGGAGAACAGCTTGTACATCTTTTAGGTAAAAGTAAATTATACGAAGTACAGTTTCACTGAAAAACCCGAAACAAACCGCATGTAATCGATAAGAAAGTAAAGAAAAAATTAATAATAATTTAATGGATTGTAACGATATATTTTTACACGCTAATTTCTTATAAATATAAACTTGACTATATTTCACAATTCTACCATTTGTAACTGCAAATTATAAACAAACCTAATTAGGTAAGAAAATGCTAACTTAATTGTATTAATACTTTAATAAATAAATAATTTGTAGTTCTGAATCTACTAGCAGCAGGTTAAACTGCCAACTATTGTAACAAATTTTTAGCATATACAGAGTGAATAAAAATTTGAGCCCACGATGACTACCATTTTATTTGTTGGTAAATTGTAAAACAAAAACACAGTGTGTAACGTATTCTATCGTTGTTTAGTGATTAAACATAAAAGTTGACAAGGGCAGCAACACTGCGAGGGGCAATATTCTTGCATCGAAACATTTTCTAGTAGAGTGAAAATACATGAAACCAGAGACTACTCGCTTATTAAGGCATATTTACGTATGTGACCGGTATCTGGAGTCACATATTACCGAAAATAAAAAAGTGTTACTAATATTTTTTAACGGTACAAAAGTTACCCAATGTTATGTAGTTTCCAAAATTTGTGTTTATTTATTTTATCATAGTCCTTATTTATTCAATCATTTTCTATTCACTGCTGGATGAAGGCCTTTTCTTGCCACATATCTCTGTTGCTGCTTTGCTCAGATTTGCTGCTATGCTATTTATTTTATATGTCTTGTTAAAATAACAAACTCTTAGCAAAGATCCTAAATTTTATGGGATTGTTTTTTGGTAGAGTTGGCTTAGCATTTGGAAGGTCATGGGAGCGATCTCAGTGGCCACTCATCCTGACTGAGGTTTTCCAGGGTTTCACCTCAGTCATACAAGGCAAATGTCGGGATGGTACTTACTAAATCCTGGCCGACTACCTTCTAATATACTTTCCAGCATCTTGTCCCACCCTGAGGTGCCTGAAAGTTATAAATAAAATTCAAAATATATGGGATTTTTCTTGAAATTTAACAATTTCTTGACTTTTCATATGGATTTTAAACAATCATTGCTAGAACATATCTTTTTCCTTCCAATGTGTAATAGTGGATAATGATACTAAAACTGAAAGTATTACAATGATGTGTAACAAATTTTCAACTTTTGTGCTTTTGGTGGCAATAGAAGCGGGATAAATTTATTATATCTTTGTATAGAAATTGTACACCTAGTACCATAGACCTCATAATAAATAGACTTAGCACGCTTCCCCATTTCTGGCTACGCAAAATCTAATGGGTTTTTGTACAGAAGCACGTGATTTTGAATCCATCCGCTAGGTTGCTCTGGCATCGACCACATAATAGAATATGAGGTCGATGCCAGTGAAACCTAGTGGATGAATTCAAAATTACGTGCTCCTGTAAAAAGAAAAACATTAGTTTTAGCGCAGCCAGAAATGGGGAAGCGTCTTTAAGTCTATCTATTTTGAGGTCTATGCTATGATCAGTATCCGGGTTATTGGCGCAGTATCGGCCCGTTATCTTATGGTGCTTCGGTATATTTAGAATATTAAGAAATTTAGTAACCACACCTTCTTATTTACAACATTTTATGGTGCCTAATACTGACATCATAGGTACCTTTTAGTTTTAGGTTCAATTTCGAGGAAGTAAAAATAAAATAGTTTATTTTTCAGTTTCTAACATTTTACAAATAACATTAATATACGTAAGAAAGCTTTACACTTCTTATGAAAAGATAAAGAAAATGAGAAAAGATAGCTTACATGAACAGAAAACATTTCTCCGTTCATACATATAAGAACGGAAATTACGAAAACATATATTTACTCACTTCTATTAGCATCAACTTAATAATTATTTCACTACAACAGATGGAAGTAAATGTATTTCCCAGACTACAAATTTTAGTTTTTAAAAAATGTTATCAAGTATTCTTTCAATTAGCAACTACATTGTTAATTTAACAATGTTTCAATTTTAAATTATCCTTCATGTACAACACATTATTTGTTTCCTAATATAGAAGGAAAGAAAAATCATTAACATTTAAGGAGAAAAAAAGCACTAAGATATAATACGTGGGTGTTACATTTCTTTCGTTCCTAATTCGTTTGTGGAAACTTCTCAGTTTCGTGCTTATAATATGTTCATAATATGTACAAGAAATATTGTATATTTTATCATGTGTTTATGAAGATGTTTTAAGCTTTTCTTGTTCAAATAGTTTTTTCAGGATGTCATTTAAATACTTCTCTTAGAAATTTTGTTCACAATATAATTCGTGATAAACTCATTCATTTTTAAAATAATATATAACATGAAAAGTGACGGTTTTGCTATATTGTTCGTACGGTAGTTTTGTTAGTTAAAACAATATGCTATAACAGAAAAAAAAACTAAATATACCCTTGCTACTGCCGGTACTACAAAATATAGTATATTACTCATTTGCTGGACATAAGTGTTTAGTAGTACAATCTAGTGTGTGAGAAACGGTGTACAAAAATGATATAAAAGAGTTTTAATAGTAATTGGAATTGAAAAAGGCCACAAAAAAGTAGTCAAAGGTTGGTTCACCTAAAATGCGTAAAATATATTTTCAAAATCTGAAAGAAGTATACTTTTCATAGTGAATAAACGGTCACTAAACTATTGTAATATCTTGTAAGAAAAAAAAAGTTTATTGAAGATTCAATATTATTCTTTTTACCTTCAGCTTATATATAGATAAAGATATTTCTTTTGCTTTCACTGAGCGGCGTGATCTGGAGGTTACTTGTTTGAATCCAGGAACAGACTACCCAAGTGTTTGTTCTGTGATTTCTCTCAAACATGTCATGAAAATTCCGAGATAATGCCTTGAATTAATTTCAGAAGGATGTCTGCTTCCCCCTTTCTAGTGGATAATGCGAGGAATTTTGTATACAAGACAGAATCTTTAGGTTGCTACAAAAGCAAGTTCCAATTCTATCATTAGTCTGACTTGTGATAGCAAACCATTTTGATTTTTTTTTTAAATCTTGAGTGTCTTTTTAACGCCCAACTTGTGTGTGAGCCAATTATTATTCATTATGTTTGTCCAAACCGGTTAAACTTTTGTCATTTTTCGATATGAAAATATGGCAGAAAGTCGTGCAAAATATCCAATATTAGTTTAAGTAACGTTATGAACTATTCGTTTTTAAAGAGAAACACCTTGTTATAATTCAATCAAATTTGGTGTGTAAATCGTATATACACAGGAGGCAACTCAAGTGACCTTTAGGTTGACTGAACATATTCTATTGAAAACAGGTCTGTAGATCTGAGCGGTTGCCTTTCCTTTTAAAAATAAACTCTTCAACCAAGTGAGTCATAGGTACTGGGACAACAATATTATTGAAGTGAACCAGGGCGAACATCCTCTTGGAAGCTTCATCTAGGCTCTAAGATAAGATAAAATGAATTTTATGGGTTGTAACAGCACTATGGCTTGCGCCCGTATCTAGGCTCTAAGATGTCACCTACTCTATTTGCCTATTATGAAGCAGACCTCTTACAATTACAAGAAGTGCTGATCTCCGTCCAGCGTTATGGTATTCCTTGAGTCCATTACTACTTCAGTTTCCCTGATGATGGAGGAGAGATATCGCACCACACACTCTCAACATATGTGTATCCGTGATTAGTTTGTGATAAAGGAGACTCTCTACATATCACTGAACAGAACACAGGTTAATTTCACTTACTTTCCAGACTAGTATTATTAGTATCGTGTTAGATATTAGGATGGAGTGAGTAGAATTGGTGTTCTAATATATGGACACTTCTCTTTAAATCTGCTGTAAACAATATCAGTACAAGAACCCTTTCTGGGTAAAGGGAAGAGTGACGCAAGAATTCTACTCACAAAAGAAGTGATATCTATTTTGCGAGTGACTTTCTTTGTGTCACTATGGCGGAATTGTTTCCTTTGTAAATAAAATTAATAAAGTTAAAAGACTTAGTATCCTCCCTTCCCCAATAGTGACACACAGAAAGTCACTCGCAAAATGTATATCACTTCTTTTGTGAGTAGAATTCTTGCGTCACTCTTCCCTTTACCCCGAAGGGGTTCTTGTACTGATATCACTTATTTTGTAAGTCTGCATATTTAAGCAAAAATGCAGTCTTAATACAAAAGGTCGATTTTGGACCATGCTAAGCACCGTAACTCCTATAAAAAAATAAGCATCAATTTGCCTCTGCGAGGCCCGTAATTGACCCCCCAAACCCCCTGATACCAACCATTTGGGGATAAAACAAAAAGAAAGACAGAATGACAGAGGCCCCTTTTCTATCATTTGTGAAAATTCTGTGATTGGGCTAAAAAGGTCATAACGTTTGAACCCCTTCACCGATTTTGATGTGTACTTGACTTCGCCATTGGAAAGGTACTGAAGCATAGATTACGATTGCGCAAGCTTCGGCCACTTGTATGGTCTGAGGACAATGCTATCATCAGAAATGTGAAATTCTTATATTTTTTTTCAAAATGCCCTAGGGGGTCCTAGGGAGGTCCTATCGATCCATTTTTTTCTTCTGTGTATTAGTATGTCAAAGAGCTTTCAAATGCAAGTTCAAGCATCAAAATTGGGGTTATATTTCGCTAGATCTGAAATCAGTTGTATATATGTGAGTGCCGCTAACAGACTCGTTTCTTAGCGTCACTCGAAGAACTAGCGTTCTTCGTGATGTTTCGATATTGTAAGAAAAACTCACAAGTTCCGAGGTTGTCGAGTACCTATATTGGCGAACGGGGACAGCCAAATACTGACCTTGTTAGCTTGCTTTGTCTCTTGCTCCTTTATACCCTGACCTTCACGTTATCGTAGCAGTTTCGTGGATATCTCTCGAGCGATTTCAGTTCACTTGTCTCGAGATAGTTTGGCATATTGACACCTCAACTTAAGGGTGGTTAACTTCCAATCGCTTTTCCATCATAAAGAGTCTTCTGAAGCCAGGTTTCTCCTCCTTCAAATAATCTACTTTTCAAGAATGTCTATATGTAAATGTCTATAAGGTGGGCAGGGCATGTAGCTCGGATGGGGGAAAAACGAAGATTATATTCAATCCTGGTTGGAAGGCCCGATGGAAAGAGGCCATTGGGAAGACCGAGATGTCGTTGGGAGGACAATATTAGAAGAGATCTTCGAGAAGTAGGTGTTCGTGATGAAAACTGGCTTGATACTGCCCAGGATAGAATCCAATGGCGAACGTTTGTTACTGCGGCGATGAACTTGCGAGTTCCATAAGCCATAGAGTTAGTTAGTTAGCTATATGTAAATGTGACTTGCTAGAAACCTAGATGACCCAATGTCGTAAGTTGCATTTTACAACCTAGAACAATCTTGATTTGATAAATAGCAGTTACCAAAACAGTTTTCTATAAAATGTTTAGAGACCGTTAAAGAAAAATAGTGCATTTGTTTATGCCAACTAAATATGAACATACAAACAGTAAGTATCTAGTAAGGGATGCTTCTGGGTACAATTAATTATGAGTAAATAATTGTTCAACATTCCGCTACCTTTTATTATAAACTTCAAGATATTCCATAAAATGAACCATGAGCATGTAAGTGGATACTGAATTTTAAAAAATCTTGGTTATCACAACATGATCGGAATTTAAACATACAAACACGTACTCGATACATTTAGACTTGTTTAAACTTAACGAAAACCTAGTTGTCTCAAAATATACAAGGAATATCTACGTTTACAAGTACATTAGACTTATATACTATCGTGATTTAGCATTTCTTTCAAAATAACAACCTTAGGATGGAATAGTCACACTCTAGGTTTAGCAAACGTTACTGCGCGTTTTAACTCTACTTGACGGTTATCATGCCTGAACTTTTCTAGTGCTTTTCCTCTACGTTGTCTAGATAATACCGAAATACAGTAGAAGTCCGATAGACCGGCATCCAACAGTCCGGAACGCCCGATTGTCCGGCACCATCCCAGATTTTTTTTCTGCAAACGCTTGTGAACGACAGTTGAAAGCGCTTGGCGCGGTTCGGAACCACTCGGAATTGTCCACTACGCGTCTGCTACTATTAGGTGCTAACCGCACTGTTCGGAATCATTTGGAAGCGTTCGGACTTTACTCGGCTGATCTCGGCTGTCACCACACACAGGTTCAGTTCAATGTTTTCGCTGTACGTCTCAGGCTATACCAGTAGTAAGAGATACCGCCCGATAGTCCGGCATTTTCGGTAATCCGGCACCGGGCCCGTCCCGAACGTGCCGGACTATCGGACTTCTACTGTAGTAACTTTCGGGTCCTCTTGTTACTTGAAACGTTCACTTTTTTAAGTCTTAAGAACTATAAAGTGTTAAAAGTAAAATTAAGGTACAAATATTGGTTTACTGTAGTTGGAAGCCCATATAACGTATTTTGGTAATAATTCTTCATGTAACAAATTATTTTACCTTAGCCTTTAATCTTACCTTGGCCTGCCCTATTCTGTATCACCCAACCAATACCGAGCGACCGTGGCTCAGCGTTAGAGCGTTAGCTTAGTATTAGGGAGGTTCTGGGATCGATCCCAGCGGTGAAATAACCTTACCTTAGATTTTTCCCGAGTTTTTCCTCAGTAACACAGGCAAATGTCGGGATAATGCCTACAAAATAGGCCTGGCCGTCTACTTTAAACAATCCTCTCCTCAACCCTATCCCGGTCAGTCTCAGATATCTAAAGGCCGTAAAATTAATTCAAATTCACCCACCGAAATTCATTACGCTTTTACCGTGGCTTCAGTTCCTTTTCCCCGCAAACGTAATTCATTTTACGGGTATTATTTAGTGTGATAAAACTAGTGAAATGTACTTAATAACTTTTGTTTTTAACCATGAAATATCCTTACTTCGCAAAATATAATTTTAAGTGACAGAAACTAGTAGAAATGGAATTAAACAAAAGATTGTGGCTCTGCTTAGGTAAGTTCTCTTGTCGATTCGAAACTCCGCGGCCGGTCATCCTGACTGAGGTTTTCCAGGGTTTTCCCCCGATGCACCAGGCGAATGCCAGAATGTTACCTTAAATAAGATCCTAGCCGATATCTTCCCCCATGCTCTCTGTACCGTAAACCCGTCCTGGTGAGATACCAACGGGTCAGAAATTAATTCAAATTGAAAAATTTAGAGCTTTCTCGCCTGCAAGTA
Source organism: Lepisma saccharinum (assembly GCA_022664845.1). Lineage (NCBI taxonomy): Eukaryota > Metazoa > Arthropoda > Insecta > Zygentoma > Lepismatidae > Lepisma > Lepisma saccharinum. The sequence goes on along the minus strand of JAGDQP010007745.1, from coordinate 31,100 downwards.
TAAATAAAATTAATTGTAGAATTTGTAATGTTAACACGCACAATACCTATAGTATTTTCAGCTATCTTGCATGTTTAAGAACAACGATCAATGGCATTTTAAATTGCTTTAATAAGAATGAAAGGAATGATATGCGTTCACTTGGTATGTCCATCTATTATGTTTTATTCTATATAATTTTTTCTAGTTTATTCGTGTCATTACGTTTAATAGAAAAGAACAAAATGATTGAAATAAACATCTTTGCAAAAAGTGTATCTACTATGATTATAGGAAAACAAATTTTAAAATATACATGAACCAATGTACTGCTAATTTTGTTCTCTGTAATTACGTACAAGACATGAATATAATTTAATTATCAATTGTAATGCGAAGAGACAGTATCCATTTATAATTACGTTAGAACACTGTAGTTTAATATGAAACAAAAATACGTAAAAGCCAGACAACCACGCTGTTACCAATTCTTGTGATGCAATTCTTAAATGTTAACGTATATTTATCATAAAACGTAAAGGTTCAATAAGTATGATGTTCTGCGCAGGAGCTGAGCTAATCGGAAAGCGTGGGGCAAGAGCATAGGCGGGAGAGAACGTGCATTTGGTACCATTGCCTCAACAAGTACACGTCGCGATTTTCTTTTGTGTTCGGGCTAGAGAGAGAGACAAAGATGAACTGGTTCGAACTTGATAACGGCTCGTTTGAGGTGTAAGTATGAAAGCTTATATGTTTCTTCAAAGGAAATATGGTTCGCGATATCAAAATTATGTTATGACATCTAACGTCACTACTTGTTATTAATTACTTTTTTTTTAAATATTAATCAGAATCTTTGTCATATATTTAATTGAATTAAAGTAACGGCCTAAACATAGACATGAGATAAATCTTCGTATATAATAATATGATTGTTTCATTACTTAATCGCATTTCCGTGTGTTGCAGAAATCGTTTTCTGTAAATAAAAGTAGGCCTAACTCCGAACGACCAATCACGTGCAAGGCAGATCTTTGCAAAACAGATTTTGAAAACAAACTGTTCGTAGTGAACGTCTTCAAGTTCCAAACAATTGTACCTGTTGCCCAATGGATTCCGTTTCTCATAGATTTGACATTTATTTTTACTACAACGCGAAATATCGTCTTTGCACTAAGAATTAAATATACCGATATTGTCAATTTCGTTCTATGATTCGAGCAGTCTGTTCAAAAACAATCTACGAAAATGTTCCAGATTATTTTCGCTAATGTTATTTCAAGTCAGGGATTTTTTCTAGATCCTCAAACTGACGAAATATGACAGCGTGAATGGAAATTTGAGGGTGGAAGAAAAATTTATGATCATTTTTTTATTATTTCAACCTTTTATTTTTACATCTAGTGACGCTATAAGACTATACGGCAATCTGGCAAAAACACATACTTCATTTAAACATGTGAGAATAAGCATTGCTTTACATTAAGAAACATGGACTATCGGGTTAATAAAATTAACCATTTTTCTATCTTATAATATCAGCACATAGTTTGCCTACAAATTATTTTACATGACATTTTCTGCCCTAATATCTTTAGACTGAATATTATCTGTAATGTGTATTAAAATTAGGTGCTTACAAAATTAATTTAATGTATTACTCTCGTCATAAAATAAAAGCAAATTATTCAAATTATAATGTCTTTAATAATGACTTGCTTTCGTTTAATCAGATTAGGTTTCATGAAAAATAAAGTTATTTTAATACCTAAGAAACACACGTATGCCTTAGCTTTATTTCAAAGAGGTTCTTATATTTTGTCAGAAATATTATTTTGGAATTTCAAAAATTTTCATATATTTTTAGTTTATCCTTTAAAGAAATAAGAAAAAGTCCTGTGGTTTATATCAGATCATATATCCTTCTCTGATAACCTACATCTTTATGGTCTAGTATAAGTTTAGATTTTAAATAAAGCACCACTAGGAAAATAAGATTCTTATAGAATTCAGACTTAAATTTTTAAAAAAAATCTATGTTACGACATACTTGAATTAACATCAATACATCTTGTTCTTTTTAATATAAAAAGGAAAATCAACCGTCAGTGTAATCAGATAAGTCTATCGTTAGATTAAATAATAGAGTTTCCTAGTCGGACTAAAAAAAATCCTTAAAGTTAGAAGCAAGATATTCTTTTATTAACTGATACTTTTTGCTCACTTCTACCAAATTTCATTTCCTTCATAAATGGTTACTTCGTTACTAAATGGATTCTAATTTATATTTACTATACGCGGGAAACAAAGTATCTGTTACAACAAAGTATAGACTGAGTATATTGTGCCCAAGGATTTAAATTTGCTCTCCATATATCTTCCTTATTTAGTTCTTCAACATAATGTATGACAGATTAAACTCATTAAAGTTACTTTATTTGCTAAAAAGGAAGTCTACATTAAATCTAATGATGCCTTAGTACAGTTCTTTTAAATTTAATGATCAAATTTATTTATTTATTTATTTACGGACGAGGTAGAACAGTCAGTAGAGTGCTCACCTTGTAATCGGGAGAACCTGGATTCAATCCCGGTGTCTGTTATTCAGACAGGTTTTACCTGATTTTCCTCAGTCACATGAAGTAAATGCTGAGATAGTATCTTGAATAAGGCCAGGGCCTATTCTTTTCAACATCTTTCTCTCTTCTTATTGTTTTTAAATATATCCAATAAAAAATGACCGAAATTATGATCCATTTGGAGATCGTAAAATAAATAAAATATATAAATATACGTGTTTATTATCTGCAGCTGGTTTTGAACTTATTTCTAGAATTGTAGGATCATGTGACTAAATTTATAGCGTCATCCTGAATAATAGGGCGCCGGATGTACGTAATAATATTGCCAGTGGTGTACATCATCCCTTAAATCTGTATAAAAGTTATTCTTAATTTGCCCTGAATTATTAGATAACATTTGTTTTAAATAGAATAGATATCATATATCTTCTAGGAACGCAGATCGAAATGAATATACAGATATAAAATATTCTTGTTTTTTTTTCTACGTTTTGCAGCGTAATAAAAATTGGATTGAAAACACTTTAACTATTAAATCAGGTGCAGTGGATTTGTTAAATTAATTTACATCGAAGAATTGTATGAAAGTATACTAAAATTATCTACTCCTAAAAGAAAATATTGTTGTAACATCAATATGTTTGATAATGTAATTTCTGCTTTAGCAACACTAACACAATATAGTACGAAAAGTTAACGCTCGTAAAATCAAATTATGGGAATTATACAAGTAGAAAATTTTCAGTAGTAATGACTGATATTGAGAGTCGAATCCTGTATTCTTTAGTTATGTTTATTGTTTCAAGGATCTTAATACTTGCTATTGGAGAAAACCTTATGTATTTTTTTTTGTAATGTGATTTATTTCTGTAGACCTTTACAACACAGACTTAAGACACAGATACACAAATTACCTATTTGCATCTCTACACGCTTGAATTAACAAAGTAACTGTATTGCGTATCATCTGAAATTTTGTAGAACTTAATCTGGTATAGTTTGTATTTGTTCTAGAACATAGAACACCATGGATATAATCTTGGTTTTTTTAAAGCTGTTAATGTAATTCTTAGTTTTATGCCATGAAATCTACATTTTCAGATTAATGGCAGAAACTCAATAATCCAAATGTTGTGTCATCATTTGCTAATTTCTTGTCGAAGTTCATGTATTGCTATCTTTTCTTCTCATCATTCTAATTATACGTATTTTTCCTCGTTCAATGAGAAATCGCAGGTGCTGAAGCCGCAGTTGTTGTTCATTGCTGATGGATTTTCATTACATTTCTTCGTTAATTTATCTACAAGTTTATTCGTAACATTGTTTTTCATTTTTCATTTTTATATGCACATAAGTATGAATGTGTCAACTTTTTGTGATTGAGTGTCTGTTAGTTATGCCCCTTCATCAGGGTATATATATTTTTTTGTCCTACAGAAAACGCGTAATCCTGTTATATTCGTAGTTTACATTGACACAAGAAATGTTGTACTATATATCCTATTATTAGAGGGGGCATTTATATACTATCATGTTGGCTAATATTGGTGTATGTTCTCCGAAGTGCTGTCTGTGTCCTCGATCCGTTGTCACAGTGTGAATACCAGTATATAGATATTTCCTAGACCTAGCTCTATCCCCCTGAAATCTTGTCCTTCCTGTATTTCGTTGTACAAATGAGGAAGATACCTCAGTCTTTTTAAGATAGCGGTGGGCCTCACCATAGTTTTCTTAAGTTGATTTGCATGCTTCTGCTTTGCCTCGAAGTGTAAAGAGTAGTCCTATTTAGCAATAGTGTTTTTAATCTCATATTTAAAAAAAAATATTGTTTTTAATCTAATGTCAGAAAATGCTTCATTTTTCGTCTTCCAGATTATTATAAATTTTCTCTATGCAAAATCAGCACTTCCAGGGTTACAGTTGAAGCTAAATATAATATTATCAGGCTAATATTCTAACTCTATAGTTACAACAAATTATTACTAATAATGTTTCTTTAATTATACTTTAGTTTCATTTTGTTAATTAAGAATTATAGTCTTACATCTGTATTCTAATTACTGGATATCATTGGTCTCATATCGTTCTTGTTGTGTTACAACTATTTCGTTGACTTCATTGTTATTTCAATAAAGCTTAAAATAATCCCAAAGCAACGATAATAGCAAGAATAATGCACAATGTCAACAGCCGGAAATTTACCTACATAAACAGAACATATGTTATAATCTTAATGCTATATGATTGCTTTTCCCTATAAATATACATATATGTTCGTAAACTCTCACATGTATATGCACGACGACCACGTTGTTTAGTGAACAAATTGGCATGTGAGGAATACAAGTACATATATCCAATTAAATTAACCGGAGACATTAATTATGTTTAGGTAATTAGCCTGAAGAAAGCTTGAAATGAAACTTATAAGCGTATATTATAATTAATAGTTTTAAGTTATCCTAGTTTCTTAAAAGTCTGTCATCTATCTACCTCTTTACTCGTAAACGTTGTCTCAATTTAAGGCTTGACTGAATCCTCTGGATAAGTAAAGGAAACGTTTTAAATGAAGCTCATAAGTGATAAAAAAAATCTTTATCCCTCAGGAAAAACGGAAGTTTATCATTTCTCTTTATTCTGAAGCTTTCGTTTTATTAGGAATCAAAATGCCCTATAATAAATTTTCAGAAGGAAGGAAGAACTCATATCTGCCATACTTTTAAGAACTCTAAAAACATGTTAACCCTAAATATCAGCGTAAGGTTCATATACCTAAATGTAGTTTATGAAATATCATTTAAATATCTTACGGTTTCTTAAATATCAGGAATATTAATAAGAACAACTTAAGTTAAGTGCATATTAAACCTATAGCACTAAAATCGATGTTTGACAAGTCCAAAAAGAAAGCCGAAAATATATTGTGTACGTCATATTATTTGAACAATAGCACACACAAGAAGCAATTTTGTGAGGTGTGTAAAGCGAAAGACTTATTCCTTCGTATTTTGTTTATCTCAGTCATACGGTCAAATTCTTCTGAGAGTGTCTTCCTTTTTTTTTCAAATTCTACATTTCTATTACTTGAAAAATTATACATGTAACAAAGTGACACTATGTATACCTCTTCATTGATACACTCCGTAAATTCAGTCTACTCTTATATTTAATGCCCATTTCTTCGTCCAAACACCCGCATTATCTCCAACTTCCATTTCCACTGCAACTTTCAGGTTTATTACCTAAAACAATAGCAAAGAATTGTATCATAGATTCATTTCTCCAATTATCTCCGTATGTCTTCTTCAGTAGTATCCTTCATCACAATTATCGACGTCAATCTTCTTTCATCAGTAACTTCACGTTGGAGAGGTATCAGGATTGGTCGTCCGATATACTCTCAAACTTAACTCCCCATTTCAAAGGAGACAAAGTGTTTGAAGGGATCATTAGAGTTGCATGTTGGTTCCATTACTCTCCTGGTTTCTTCAAATAGATTCGTTCCGTATTTATTTTTAAATCTTTTCGTAGAGTATTTCTGTTAAATAGTTCGTTTTACAGTGGAACAGAGGTCTCACTGCTTTCTGGAAATAAATGTTGTATTTCATAGTTGTTTTACACAGTGAAGGAGCACTTTCCCACATACACTAAATACGAAACTCAATCTGGCTCTACCGAGATATTTAGAATCCGTATCAGACAGAATTTCACCCGCAGATGGACTAAACACGATTTGATTCGATACTCCTTATTTAGTTGAGTGTTTTTTTTTTCTAAATTCTTTGCTATTATAAATATTAACATTCTGTTACAGTTGTAGCAGTAGTCATATCCAGGGATTCCGCCATGGTTTTCAGTTTAGGGGAGGGTGTACGTAGAGTTTTGAACGGTTTATATCGATTCTTGACTGGAAATATTTTAAAGTTGGGAGGGGGGTGCTCTCGAGGATTTGTAGGTAGAAGCTCCGACATGGGGGGTTGGCGGAATCACTGGTCATCTCTGATCCGCGGCAATCGTTTGCTAAAGTTTGTTTTATAATTTTCCTATGTCACTTGCGTTCAATGCAATATAATATGATTTGAGCCTCATGTCAATTTCTTTATTGATATTTATTGGATTTTGTATTGCTTGAAAAATTCAAAGCCCGCAAACAGTCTTGTTTCTCCTACATTGTGATTCTCATTTTCGCATTCATATTACCTAGCCAGCGGTATTTCTTATATTTAATGAAGTTTGTTTACGAAATGAACTTTGTATTGATAGGAACTTTATATTAATAATGAACGCACTGCGCTAATTTAAAGTGTTCCTTCTCAGATCTTTTCTTCACTCGTTCGCACTACGTCTTTGTCTACATCCATTATTTACACAATTTATTTATTTACACTCTCTCATGAAAACTAATACTCTTTCTTCTGTTAATTGTGTTCTCATTAGGTTTAGTTTTGTTCCGTTCCTCTTAACTTTTACGGTAGCACGGAACTTCCAAATAATCAAATCTACGTTTTTTTAAATTGGTTTATAGCCTTTAGGCACCTCAGGCTCAAGCCGGGATAGAGGATGTTGGAAGGTAGTCAGGGTCTAGTTGGTACGTACCATTCCGCTATTATACCGGTATAACTGACTGAGGAAACCCCCTGGAAAATCCTCAGTCAAGATGGGCGGCTGCTGGGATAGTTCTCAGAACACTCCGATTACTAAGCCATCGCTCTACCAACTGAGCTACGGTCACTCGGTTCAAGTTGACGTTATTATACGTTCGTTAAATATTATTGCGATAGCATTTCTGGCTCAGGTTGTCGATTCGACAATAAATAACTACGTGTTATACGTGAAGAATGTCGTTCATAAACACGCCTGTCTTTTCCCTATAGTAATACTTTAGTGTAGAATACATGTACACTTCTTTTCATGTTTTGAAAGACATCTAGAATGAGACAACTTTCGATCACACTTTGCATACCTTTTCAGTTGTTTTTTAATTTTATTTTATTTTGCTTAACATTTTTTCCGCAGAATTCACAAAACAGATAACGTTAGAGACATTGCCAAAATAACTTTTAGATGGCCTTTTACAGGTTAGAGTATCAATAAGGCTGTTCTGGTATCCTATCTTTAGTAACTAAAAAATGCTGGCGGAAGCGGAGACAGTCGTTTCGCTAATAGTGTAGTGGTTGTAAAAAACACTGAGCTATGAAAGAACATAGTACAACCGTCACTTTTCGTTGTATATATTGAAGAAACTTCAATTCAGAGTACATATTTGTTGGGAACACGCTAAATTTGGAAGAGCCGCCCTGGGAACACGCTAAATTTCGAAGAACGGAATTCCGCTTTAATGGAGCGAATTATTTCATCTTATGATAGCAGAGATAGGTACCACTATTTCAGAGTGATTTTCATCATCGAATGAAAAATGAGATTTTTCTCTCGAAAAAATTAAATTATGATAGCCCTTTTCGATGGGAATGTAATATTTTTAGATTAACTTCATATTGTAGTGAAAATTTTATGAACTTGCAAAGGTTGCTTGGCAAAGAATGTCCTGAAAATGGCCAAACATGCAAAAGGGATCATATATTATTAATAAGTAGTAACAAAAAAAAGTAATTTCGTTGTGAAAGGAAAAGATTAAAAAAAAGTTAACCCTTGTGAGTATCGAACGCCGCCCCGCTGATCACCGATCCAACATTCTACTGTATATGCCAGTGGAACATATGCCATGCAACGCCTTTGACACATTTTTATCGTCCTGCCATGTACTTGACAACGCAGTAGCTCAGCCACCTTAACTTTTTCTTTATTGGCAAGACTCTAAGTTAAATCAAAACCTTGAAAGACAAAAAAGAAAAGAGGATGACTGCGGTAACGTGATGTTAATTCTGTGAATTGCGGAGGCAGTCCTACAGACTTGCTAATACCCATGATGCATTATGAACCACTCTAAAAGAGTCAGCAATCCCTCTTTTAATATTAAACAATAAATGACATCCGTAAAGCATTGGAATTCCATCTAAGATGATCAATTTCATCAAACAAAGAGTGAAAAATTTTGCTTTCCTGCTTACTCATAGAGTTATATATATGTTTTTAAATAAGTAATGTTTTTAAATAATGATTTCAAATAAGGAAGAGACTATGATGGTAAGGAAGGTGAAATAGGATCCGAAAATAATTTATGTAATTACGTCCGAAGTGGTATCACAAATAGGGAACGAGGTCCATCTCTTTAACTATACAAAGAATCTTGCAGAGGCTCAATTTTCACGGTCCTTAGATTTGCTGAAAGCCATTTGTCAGCACAAGTGAATAAACAAATAATTTGAAGTCTTGTAATTTTTTACTGTTCAGTTTAAGTTACAATTTGTACGGTTCCAACAGAAGGATCATTGTCCGAAAAATATCTAACGCCGAACTGGAAACCAAAATCTTCCATTCGACTGAGTAACACGATGGCTAAAATAATGATAATCAGGGGTTCATATCGGCAAATTGACTTCGACAAGTTAATGTTTAAAGAAGATAAATATTGTTTTCCACAAATGTTGAATGACAATTTGAAGTTAAGTTTTGGGAATTTATTGTTCTGGGAATTTATCCTGAATACACTAAGCACTTTGTAAAGTTGTTACTGCTTTGCAACTGTCCAAAGACGATCCATTCCCTTTCCCCTCAAGCTCTTGTCATGTATTTTGTAGAAAATCTTCGCTCTCCTGGGTCTCCCGATGTGAATCCCATGAACAGTCTATAGAAGAAATTGATGTGTCAGAAATAAGGGAAACGTCCTTTCATTCTAACGTGCAACTGAAGGACACAATAATAAAACATGGGCCACATTAAAATGGATGCGGAAGGTAGAGGCAAGATCCTTAATTGAGATGCTTTTTCGGCATTCACCTCTTTAAACTGGGGAGTATTCTGAAACAACTTGTAGCAACAGTCATGCTCGTGTATCTGCCCAACGTTCCGAAGTTCTCGATATATTGACCAATGTACCACGTAAGTCGGGTATAAAATTAATAGATTTGCAATTTAAAACCATTTTTAAAAAATGAGATCAATTAATTTGTGTGGGCAGTCCTATATTAACTTATAAATTATTTTCTTTCGATTTATTTATTTTGTTTTAGCTTAACTAAGGTAAGTATGATTGTTACACCTTTCTGTATGGTAAGAGAACGGCTTACGTTTATTAAATTTCTGTTATCCGCACGAAATTACTGACGTAGATATCAAACGCATTCAGTTAGTCAAAACTGATAGTTTGGCTTCTCACTCTAAGGTGAAACAGTGACGTTAACGTCGGGTAAAAATAATCGAAATTTTAGTTCAACAGCCAATCGCAAAGAAATTGCAACAGAGAGTTTCACAAATCTTTCTTTTATGCCAAAAAGATGTGTCAAAAACAATGGAACAAAGTTTACTAACACCACCTCCGTAATAATGCCGCCATTTTTTAAAATGACCGCCATAAAAATATAATTGTGATAACCCCTAACCTCTGATCAAGAAATCGCGACAAACTATCCGCCTACATACACTTGTATGTGCATAAGTGGCGAAAGCAGTAATTTGTCGGTTTTCAGGAAACAATTCTAAAGCTCCCTCGGCAGAGCTTAGCTCTACAACGTGTCAAAATATATTTGAGGTCAGTTTCTAGCCCTGAGCCAGAAATCACTATAAACTGTCATCTCTCAGAGATTTCCGTGGCATAAGTGCCGAAAACATAAGTTGCTGATGTTCACGGAAAAGATTACTGAAATCATTAAATTATGTTCTCTTCCATGGGGCCAGTTCTACAATCAACTGCTAAACTTCTAGCCAGCGCTAAGTTGAGGTCAAGTCTGATTTTGGCCAATGAAAATACGCAAAATGAGAGTTGGCCTCAACTTAGCGTTGACTAGAAGTTTAGCGGTCGATTGTAGAACTGACCCATAATCTTCCACGTTCATTTCAAGTGCCTAAAAAGCTACCGAACTAATGTTTGGCAGAAAAAAACTACATATCAAATTACTCAGGCGTAAGACTATTTTCATTTCAATTCGTCAGATTTTAGGTACGCAACCTATAGAAAATGAGCAAAGCTCTTTCCATCCAAGTAAAAGTTTGGTGTCAGAACGCATAAAACGGATAAAATAACTGCTATGTTCTACTACGGCGGGTGTTTTCCAAAATGGCGGCCTTTTGACTGCAGTGGCGTTGGTAAACTATATTCCACCGATTCTATCACACCATTTTAAAAAGGAAACAGTTATCATACTTTCTGTTGCAATTTGTTTGCGGTTCAACTCTATTATTACCCGGCTATTAGAAGGCCAGAAGGTGGGAATCAATACTGAAAATAGATTCGACATTTGTCTGCAATGATCTACAGTTTACAGTGTACTTTCCATGTTGCGTAAGACACTCTAGAGTCTAGACTCTCTGGTCTCCTGCCTATTTCTTGAACTTTTCTTCCGTTCAAAACAAAATATCTTGAACGTATTAGAAGTTTCAGTTTACTCAATCATCACATTGTACATTGACTTCAGTTCTATTCATTAAACAGGAAACCATCGTAGACATTCTACTCAATGCATCAGCGATCAGCTTTCATAATGGCATTATCATGGTTTCCATTGATTTAGATACTGGAGATGGATCGACTGGCACAATACAATTAAGCTGGGTCAACTTGACACCGGTTTTCGATTAATCTTGCCTGGTGAATTGGGATTTACTTGCGTCTTATTGGTTGACCTGTGCCTGAGTGTGTGGAAGAAAAGAATGGATGAAGATCTAGCTAAGGAAGAGAGGAGGAAGATTACGAAACGTGATGTTCAGTTATTTTTTTAAAATCAATTTCACCTTCCAGGTGATCATGGCTTGTGCTGGCTTCAATTTCGGGTCACTAGATGTAGATCCGTCTCCCGTATCGAGATCCATGCATGTTTTCCAAGAGACAAGGAAAACAGTGCTATCTTTTCCAAAATTTCAGTCATCAAGACCAAATCTTCTAAACATTCTAATTCTCTAAATCTAGGCAATATTTCCATTTGTTTCCTATCTCTAGAGTAAAAAATATGGGGTCAGATAAGGTTTCCTTTGCAACTCTAGCTGGATATTCATTTCATGATCCTTGGACACATTCTTAAGACGCTGTGAGACTGTATTAGTCCAGCTCACAACTGAAAGTAATTGAATTAAATTAGTTATTTTCTATTCATTAATTGTACAGCGAATCGAATCGTCTTTAATTAATTTAAGAACTGGTTCAGCTAACCAACCAAATGTTAACAACCGGTTCGGGCGAACCGGCTGATTATCACCACTGATTATAACGTATTAGTGTAAACTATAAATTTAAAGTAGCATATTAAAACGTTTAAATTAAAATATTATACAAAATATGGACAGCTTGGAAAGTTCAAACCTGTCCCAAGTTACCGGCTTTTACGGTGCAAATTATGGGATGAATATTAAAATAATGTGATTTTTGCTTTAATAGACGTGTTTTGTTAAGATGTGTTGAATACAGGGTTGAAAAAATGTTGTTGTTGTTGGTATTTTTTTTAAACATTTTTGTTGATTATTTAAATTTAAATAAAAAAAATATTTATATAAGCTGCGGCACTGATACAGATACTAAGTTAGTTTTTCCTTTTTAAATACCTTTGCCAGTCAACACTAAAGTAAAATTCACAAATATGGTGGTGTTCGCTACGGAAGATAGCATGAAGAAAGGGCAATTACAACAAATTGTAATAGTCTTGAAAAGGGAAGAAGATATGGCGTTACTTCTGGTATATTTTACAAAAGAAAGTCAACATGTGGGAAACTTCTACGTTACTTTCGTCGGTACACGGTGAATGAAGTGGTTTCAGAGGCGTTTACACCGTAATTAGTTCAAAAAAGAAACTATTTACAATGTTTCGACATATCTGCTTTCCTTCTAAAATGACGTCTGTGCCTTCCTTCCTTCCTAAGTAACCGCACATTTTATAATCGCAATTGTTTCTTTTTTTCCACGCTACATTTCCCAAACGAACTATTTAAGTTTTCTATGATATATTTGAGTTCATTTCATTTAGAGTTTTCAGCTCTCGAAATTATACTATCAATTTGGGAACATCTTATGACAATAAATTCCATACAGTATGAGAGGGATTTTGGAGTCGCGGTGATTCAGTGGTAGAGCGCTCACCTCCGGTTCAAGGAATCCCCGACTTGATCCCGGCTCGTACCATGTGGACTTTGTGGTGAACGAAAACGGTGTCCGTGGGTTTCCTTAGGGTTCTTTCATTTCCTCCCACTTTCTTTATTCCACCAATTCTCCCATCATCATCCATTCGCTTTGATCGAAATTTGCCTAAAGGCCTTAGATAAAATTCAATTCAATGAGAGCTATTTAATACATTGAAATCAATAGTGGATACACAGTTTTGCATATTCATCCTTCAGTATACACATAAGTAAACTTTATACTTCCATTACGAATAAATTATTTTTGAGCAAGTTGTGAAGAAATTAAATAGTTTGATACAAATACATTTTGCTTAATAAAAAGTTGGTAATGTTACGAAACAACAATTTTTGCTTTATAAACCAAAACTGGATGTTCTGTTTCCTGTGTGTTAGTTTTCATATGTATTACAAAAGTAAACATATTTGTAACACAAATTGTAAGTATAATGTGAATTCGGTTCCTACGTTCTCTTCTAAAATTTCGCATGTAATATGAAATGAACCAATCAAATAGTTAAAATTCTAGGTCCATCACTTTGGTTTCGGTTTAAATTGTAAAAGCCTATGATCACATAAGAACTGGAAAGTGAATTTTAAAGATTACGTATGATTCTAACCAGAAAATTATTAAAAATACTGCACTTTCTTTCTACTTTTAAAAAAATATTACTTTGATTTAAAGCATTGATTTAAAAACAATCATCTGATTTAAATCGCAATTTAAATCACGATTTAAATCAATCAACCTTGGTTGAATATGTTAAGAAACCACTATGAATTTGAAACATTGAAGTACATTAATTGAATCAGCTGTTGAAAGAAGGTAATAAACGCCAAAAATCTAGTTTGTGCCGAATTTGATACCTAGAAACGATTGCGCATCTAGGCAATGCATAAAGGAAGCAAAAAAACCATAGTAAAACCTTGAAAAGCAGGTGCCAAATACAGATGGGCAAAAGTAGCTTGGAAGCTATATTTTTACTGTTACTTTGGCTAAACTGCTATCTTTAATACAACCGATGAAAAATAGCAGCTGCTGACTTAACTGCTATTTTTCTCCGAAGTATGCTAAGGGTAAAATGCATAGCTTCCTTATTCTCGACAAACAGATCTACTGACAGGAGGGCAAAAAAAAGAACAGAAGAACAAGTGCCCCGAGATCAGAGTTCAGGGACTCTGCCAGAATCCACCAAATGGGATTCTCCTATGCAGTGTCCGATTTGTTATAAATTACGATCCTAAGACTAGTGGTTGATGGTAAGTTCCAACATACTGGCTGTTTGTGTAGAAATACAAAGATTTTTTACTGGTTGAGATGATATTTGGCATCAACAATCGGGGATGAAACCCTCACGAACCAGGGAAAATCCCCTGCATCCTCCCTGGCATGTTCTCGAGCACCGCCTCTCCAGTATTATTTTTTTTTAAAGTAAAATAATCAATAGAAAATACAAAAAGTTTACTTACACCCTTACATTTTTGACTTTATACCCCAAATTGAAAATTCTGGCAGAATCACTTTACTGGACCAGATTGATTTATTTTGCATGGTTGAAAACCTTCAAGAACAAAATTTTGAACGTTGATTCGAACTATCTATACTCTACCCTATCCAACAGAAATCTTTCAATGATTTAGTTAAAAATTATAAACAGTAAACAAATCAGCACTTCCGTTTAATTTAAAAGTATCTTTTTTGTATTTAAACCGTTAACTTCTTTTACGTTTCAAGAAAACGCTTCTTCTTTTATCTTCCGATATATTTCAAAAATTCTGCAGCAGAACTCGAACCCGGAACCTTGTGATTTATAGTTCTATAATCACTATCGAGATTAGCGTAGTGGTTAGAGCAACGAATTACAACTCACAATGTTCCTGGTTCGAATCGCGCCTCAGACCACTGTAGAATTTACAAAGTATACCTGAAAACGAGAGAAGCTGTCCTGAATTGAAGTACAAAAGTAGGAGCATAGATATATAAATATGAAGACAGTGGATAAAGCTAAACTAAATATGTATATGAATAGTCTCTAGTTTTCAGTCAAAAATAAGTTGAAGAAGTGTTTAAAACTAATTGATGAAAGACTTAGTGCATAAAAAACATTGCTTCAGAAAGTCTCTCCTTGTACAGATTACTAACAACTTTTGAGCACCCAACTAGCATAATATTAGGAAAAATGTGTACAAAAGGTGAAATTTCAAATATCAATGAGATATCAGACTCATTTGATATTGTTATCAATGAGAAACAATTGCAAAATAGCCACTGAAGTTCCAATTGGTTACGTCCTAGCAACCAATGCAGTTTCGGTCAGAAAGACGTCAATGGTCATTGAAAGAATAAACTTCCAAATAGAGAAAGACAATAGACTAATAAAAAAAATTAAAAAAACAAAACAGGAAAAGCTTTATTAAAGGAATCTTTTGCTCCGTAGACAACATGAAAGCAACATTCCTAAGAAATAACTCCAATAGGTGTTCAAAATAATGAATCAAATTCTAAGAAACACACTTCTTTCTTTCGGAATTTGTCTTTGTCTTCGTTATACGCAGTATATATATTTCTTTCTTTCTATCTTAATTTCTCCTTTCTTTGTATCTTCCTTTATCCTTCTTCCTTTGTTTCAGTGGGTGAGTGAAGAAATATATTATAGGTGTGTATCTGATACGTTCATATTACTAACTACATACCTGACTCTATGGCTTACGAAACTCTCTTCATCGCCGCACCAACAAACGTATTGGAATCTACTCCGCGCAACGTCAAGTTATTTTTCATCACAACACCTATCTCTCAAAGATCCCTTCTAATATTGTGCCCCTAATGATGGCTCGGTATCTCCAACGGCCTCTTTCTCCCCGGCTTCCCAACCAAGATGGAATAACATCTTCGATTTTGCCCAATCCAAGCTACATGACCTGCCCATCTTAGCCGTCGTAATTTCGTTATTTTTACAATATCGGATAAATAGTACAGTCTCAGACAAAAGGAGAAACATCATTATGCAGTCTTCTCCATTCTTCAGTGATGTCCCGTTTCGACCCGTACATCTTAAAATCTTATTTTCAGACATACCTAATTTCTGATCATCTACCAACTTTTGCAACCATAAAGTACCATATTACCGAAAGAATAGCCGTTCTGTATATTTTCAATTTCAGCTTTCCTGATATAATTTCTGATGTCAAACGTTTCCGGACTGAATTGTAACATGCGTCCTGATACTATCGACTTTTCATTTCTCCCGTGACCTCGTCTTTCCTTGTTACATATCCTCTTAAGTACTTAAACATGTCTATTTTCTCTATTTCATTCTTAATTGTTATATTTTTTTTATTTATTTCATTCTCTGTGCTTCATTTTGTTCTCCTCACAAACTTTTACTAGAACGTCGATTTGAATTTTGTTTAAGGTCTCCTGGCAACTTTGGCTCAGGCTTAGAACATCGGTGTTATTTGTAGTGCATCTACATCGTCCCCTGTTAAACTACATCATTCGCCTAAAGGAACAGCTGGCTGAAACCATTCAACGTTAGCCCCTTTTTGTCCTCTTTCATTTTTAGAATTGCATTACATAGTGGTGACAAGATACCACCCTGTTTCCGTCCACTGCGAATCTCGAAACTATCTATCTCACATATTATTATCTATACGTGTACTGCCCATGGGGTGGCTGAGACATGTCCTCACTAGCTGAACAAGTTTATTAGAATTCCAAATCGTACCATGATATTGTAGTTCTTTTTTCTTGTGATAGAATCATGTTCTTTCTTAAAATTTATGAATAACTGCTAAACCGTACTACTGTATTTCCATTTCTTCTCTAATATTTGTCTCAAGGCGACAACGACATTCCAACGAGATGATAAGTCACATGTATCGCCTTTCTTATAAACCCGAACTCTTGCTTAGATTTCCCCCTTCCTTTGGTAGTTCGTTCTTTCTTCATATAGCACTTATCTATTTGTGTCGTTACTTCCGCTTTGATAAATTTGGCAGGATGCTGTCTATACCTGAAGATTTCAATTTTTTTCAATTTTTCAATGATTGTGATTTTGACCTCGATCTGGCTAGTTCAAGGTATCCACGCTTCTGCAGTACATATTTCAATTTCCTTTCTTCGTTAGTAGTGCATATAATAAGACGTTTGTCCAAATAACTTTCCCACACATCAAAAACTTTAGTCGGATGTGCTTCAAGATCCAGGTTCATTTTTAATTGTTTTCTTGGCTAATCGGCTCTTATCCTTTCATAATGAGTTTAAAAAACGAATAAAAATGAATTTGGATCAAAAAATGCGTTGAAATAATTCACACATGTAGAATAGAAGCGCGTGATTTTGTGTGCTGATCCTTGTTTAAGTTGTAATTTAATTAAGCTCTAATGATGCGAGGCGAACAGACCAGTACATTATAGATCAAAGGAAACATTTCATAAGCATTGTAATCAAGGTACTAATCAAGCTGCATGATGGGAGGATCTGTAATGACTTGATAGTGTTTTACTTACAATTAATTGGGTTGGATTACTACGCATTTGAACAAGGACATCTATATTCGTGTTATGAATGAACAGGTATTGTTTCGTGAATAACATGTGTGAGATGAATTTGGTTATTTCCGACAGTTGGAGAATTCCAACGCTTCTAAGTTTGCAACACTGTAGATTGAACCATAATCAGTTCGTGTTATAAAGAAACAATAGTTAAGCAAGAGACTTCGTAGTGTACTGAATCTCTGCGCTGATTTATGAGTTTCTGTGTTGTATTCATGAAGAACGAAATCATATTTGTAAGGTAAGTTGGCCAGAAAACGTGATTAAAATGACCTTTTTTAAAATAAAAGATTCGGATCTGTGAGACACAGCGTAAACTGACTTAGAATTAGAATTCTAAGAAAATTAGGTTAAAAGTTTTTATTAGAAGCTTTTCCTGCTCAAGCACGGAAATAAACCTTAAAAATATAAAAGGTACAATTTATGTTTAATTATTCACCTTGCCTCTTTATAACATTAATTCTAAGTCAGGAAACTCATTTTTTTTCTATTTTCACCTTTATTGAGACATGACTATTAATAAAATAAAGATGCACTAACAGGCCATTTGATTTATTAATGAGTTATTAATCTTCAGAATAACAATTATTATCTTGAATTGTCTCACAATTGGAACTAATTCAGTTTTGGATTTTCATGTTTATACGTATTAGATTCAAGTTTTTATTCTTATCAACGACATTTCAATCTTAATTCCTACACTGCTTTTAATCAGAATATAAAGTTATTTTTAACTAAACATTTTGAGTCAGAATTAGCATAAAGTTATTATTCTACATAATGTTTGTCAAATCTTATAATCATATTTCAGTTTAACTTGTTGTATTGCAGTACGAAATTATACATTATAAAAGTACTGACGTTTAGATACTCCTCACGTTTATTCAATCTATAAAAATATGCCAAGTTCTACTACGTTTGTGTAGTTTAGCTAAGTTAGATTAACAAATAAAGACCACAGGAAAATTAGTATTGCATATGCCGGCACATCAAATAGGTTTGCTTGTAGCAGGCGGACTATACATGTTATCTTCATGCATGTAGCTTGTTAGAAAGACTTTTCAAAGAGCTAACAGATGGCTTTCTTATCAATTTCGCAAAAAATGGACATAGCACATTCTACTCCTATGGTCTTCAAATGTATTTATTTTAGGTAGTTTTAACTTGTCTTACTGTTAGGTTGAACTAGATTAGGTCAAGTGATTATAACATCCTGGGATGTATCTGAAGTCCATCTGTAGTTGATTTATAAAAGTTAAAGGAGTGACACAAAAGTTACATACTTACCTACGCTCGTTCTCCACGTAGTCACCACCGTAATTCATGTACTGGTTGTATGGAGGAAGAAATTTTATATTTTCATCTCAAAAAATGTTGCTATTTGGCTGATAAGCTAGCTTTTGGTGGAATGATAAAAGAAACATGGTTGCCATGGCCACACAGGGCTTCCGATTGTCGAATTCAAGTAACAATCCAAACAATGGATACACATACAAGTTGAAGAGTGTCTTTTAAACATTTCAATCCAATTCTGTCCAACATTAAAGTTTAAAATGTTTTTCCTGAGACAGCAAAAAGAAGTTTTGTTGATAAAGTGTATGGAATTCTAGGCAGCAATCCTTCCATCAGCGACTTACTGCGAGATACTTTTACACGCCCATTAACGACGATACATAATAAGACCAGTGATCCTTTGAGGACTATTGTGCAGGGTTGGCTCAGGACACAAACGGCAACAAGGGAATACAAAATCTCGTACCCCATTACGATCAGTATCTGAATGCAAATGGTGATTACATTAAGAAGTTGCATTAATTGGTATGTACGCGTATGGATACATTTTGTGTGTATTTCCCTTTATTGTTATAAGCTATTAAAAATTGTCGTTCAAGACTGACCGTGGAGATCCACAATATGACGTTCGTACCATACTTCCTGTGAAGGAACAAACTCGTGTGTGTTCCTATCAGCCTTCATGTAGAGGAACTTGTATGGTGTGTAGGAAACTTCCAACAGGTTGAGAGATCAGCCCAAGAAACGAGACTGTGACACCCGTTTTATTAGAGCTCCTGATCTCCTTGGTTAAAAAACCGAGAAGAAGAAAGTCTCTCCACATGGGCTTACAGCTCTTCCCCAGTGCTTTAGTTCCAAAAATTTCACAGAGCATAAGCTAAGTTTAGTGAAACAGAAGACCGTGTTTGTTTTAACTTTTGGTACCATACATGGTTTCATGAAATACATGGACGAAATCATAGGCTTGCGCAGAGTTGCATTAACGGGGTTAGGGCACTGTTTGTTGTTGTTATACAAACTTAAAATATTGTTTTATTAACAGTTGGTTTATAAATAATTGTTAAAACTATATTGTTTTCTTATTATATTTATCGTTATACTTATAAGTGCTATTGTACAACAAAAGATTTACCAGGATCTAACATGTTTTAAACATATGACAACGAAAAATTAGCATTATCATACTTTGTTATTATTATAAGCAATAATATTGCTTACTATTTGTTTTAGTAGGTTTACTTTTATTTATAAGTTTTACAAAAGTACAACTACAAGAATTACACAGGGAAAATTACGTGCGGAAGGTAAAAGGTACTAAGACATAGCCAAGTTTGTTGGAAAGCCATGCTCTACCGTTGGGTACATCATAAAGAAACATAAAACAGAGCAATCAATTATTGGAGATTCGTTCTGGTCAACTAAGGGAACTAATTGCCCGGAATGAAACCTATATTCTTCACTCTGTGGACAAAGCTCAATGAATTAGTGCTAGATATTTTGCTTTTTCACTTGCCTAGGACATGCAACTTAATGTTAGAGATGCGTAGATATGTACAAAAAAAATGGAATTCAGAAGATGTGTAATCAGAAACAAAACATACATATCAGAAGAAAGCAGAATTAAAAAGTCCTAATTTTCACAGAAATATCAATATGAGTACCTGGAATTTTGGAAAAAGGTTTTTCTTTTAGGATGAGACGAAGATAAACTCGTATTGTAGTGAAGGATATCAGGACGTGTGACAGAAGAATGAAGCTTTAAGAAAGCAGAACATTGCTTCAACTGGTAAAAATGTTGGAGGGTCTGTATGATTTGGGGTTGTGTAATTACTAATAGAGTGGCCCTGGATACACACATCTTCTAGATCCCATTTTTCAATGAATTTTGGGTTGTTCAATAAATTATTAACATTAACTTACATATTCTAGGCGAGTGAAGTAGCATAATCTTTAGCACTAATTCTTTGAGTTTTGTTCACAGAATGAAGAATGTAGTATGTTTCATTCCGGACAGTTAGTTTTCTTGGTTGGCCAGAACGGATTCTATTCTGCAATAATTGCTCTGTTTTATGTTTCTTTATGATGTATCCAACGGTAAAGCATAGCTTTTAAACAAGCTTGGCTTGCCTGACGCGGTGTTGGTTGTTTCAATACACTAAAGGGTACTCTTGTACAATAAAGGGTACCTAGTACATTTCTTTCGAGACTAGTATGGGGTTGCCTTGCGATGAATTTACTTAGTTGTCACTCTTTCGTTGCCTGTTACCTTACAGGTGTATCGAGTGGTAGTTATTTTAACCGCTATATATAGTTTTCCTATCCATATGTTGTATTAGAAACTCAAAATGACAGTATTAACGGTAAACAATAATTGCATCCAAACAGCAGTTTCAAGGATATATTTCCTAGTGCAAGTCTACTCCTACTTCTGTGTGAGTTCTTCTTGTAGCTGATTTTTCTTGTACATTTTTCTTTTTTTTAATTATGTTTGTACGAGGAACGTTTTCTCAACCTCCGTTAAGATGTAAAGAGATAAACAAGAGGAACATGTGAATGTAAAGATATACAAAAGTTACATTGATAACTCTGCTACTTCTCCACGAAGTTTCACTCTCATTCATTCACTGGTCTAAACGGAGCACTAGTTTTTGTACGCCCTCCTGAAAAAAGTTCCCGCCAGTTTGGTAAGCCTCATCATGGGCATGAGTTCGTTCTTCTCCGAGACCTTTTCTGTACAGAACAGACTCTCATGAACTTATTTCCGTACACAAGACACACTTTCAGATGAATTTTGTCCACGTTCAGTTCTCCAACATTTAATACGGCCAGTGAAAACGAGGATCCCTCAAGTGCGAATTCTGCTCTCTCATTTGATTCCTTCAAGGTCATGGACTGGACATGGTCGAAATTCATTACTGATGGGACCTTTTTAAGGAGAGGCGTACAAAATCTAGTGCTCCGTTTAGACCAGTAAATGAATGAAAGTGACACTTCGTGGAGAATCAGCAGAGGTATGAACGTAACTTTTGTATATCTTGACATTTGTATGTTACTCTTGTTTATCTCTTTACATCTTACCGGAAGTTGAAAAAAAAACGCCCCTCGTATATGACAAAATCACGATGAATGATCCTGAAGCAACAGAAAATGACGTTTTCTTTCATTCATTCTTTTCTTTGTTTACTAAATGGTCTTTATCGATTTTATACGAAACTCCAGAAACAACACAAGCAATGCACGAATTAAATCATTTAGCCAGGGGAGGGGTATTATACGTGATGTAATTTATATAAATAGGCCTACTGTAGCACACGGGTTTCGGGAAGGGATTTATCAATGAAATGTATTTGTCAAACGGAGATAAGCTTAAGAGAAGGGGAAAATGAATTATCATGTACTGTAGAAGTAGGAGAACCGACTTCACCTTATCTTTTCCCCCTTATTAGGGGGACCCACTTCAACCTTGGGGGGGGCAAAGCCCCCCGGGATAAGCGCCCTTGCCTATTGCAACTTTAATGCACGTTTCAGATATCAGCACCTTGAAACCGCAACACAAACTGTCACACTGATAAACGGAAGCAAACTGCAGATCATTAGTTCAATTAAGCTGACCGTAAGGTATCAAAACAAATCGATTCCAATAGTATTTTGGATCACGTTAGCTGATATTATATCTGTTTTGCTAGGTAATAATGCTTTACAGTTGATTTTCCCTGGTTGGTCTTTCTCAAATAATCCTTGCATAAAAGAAACTGAAAACAAAATCGTAGAAACACCTAATAGTAACATAAATATAGATGAGATGTTTACGCTTTCGTTGGATTCATTAGGTCAACATGTTGCTAACTTAATAGAAATTAACCAATCTTTTTTAAAACAGCTGTGAGCTTCAATACAATCATTATTTCCAATTCAACAGAAAAGTTATCGGAAGCTGTGATTCTCAATAAAGCTAACCTTGATAATACTCAAGCCTTGATGGATACTAATAAGCAACCTTCGTCTAATCTGGAATCGGAAATTAAAACTGTTCCTACGGAAGTGACAGAGGAACGAATAGACTCCTCACTTAGAATTGATGGTTCTTCAAAACAGAAGTATAGAACGAAATATGCTAGTAGCAATGAATACTTAAAACATAAGATATATTTTATGTATTCATTACTAGTAGACCTAGTACAGAGAATAGTTTTCAAGAAATGTTTACAAAATGTGATCACAAAGTAAAGCCGATCAAAGAAGTCAACATTAATCCAAATCCGAAACTGTTGAAATGGCCCCAGAAGCATGGATTAATGCATAATATGATAATGCTAGGATTCAATTTCCATTTACTTAATTTTCAACAAATGTTCAGTGCTGGCAAATTGAAAGAGGCAATGGATCTAGTTAACAATCTTTAGTCTGTTCGGAATTTGATTAAATTAGTCTAAACCTATTTCTAATGATCATGTTGTGAATGGTAATGGCTAGCAGATGAAAGCTATAGTCTACAAGCGTTGGACGTTAGATTTAAAGTTCGCGTTTCCAGAATGAACGCAAATGACGTCAGACGAGAACAATAGAAGAAGACAAGATAAGACTATTAGCAAATCTTTATTTAAAACAACTTCAAAAGGAAGTAAGTTGAATGATTCGAACACAAAAATTATTTTTTCATTGTTTTGTATTCTAATAATCTTTCATTTCATCTTGTGTACATATTTTTGTTATTTTCTTTCATTAATTATGATTGGCGTGCCTTAGCTAATGTTCATGTGGTGACATCCAATGAACGATGACATTCCTTAGGTAAGTTATTTCAATTCGCATCTCTCAGCAACGGACATTTATTTATTACTATGATCTGTGAACATTTTGGAGTGATCCAATCCTTGCCGAGTGGATGGAGTCTATCCTTGCCAATAAATTTAATATGACTTAATGGGATTGATAGTCTGCATTACACTTCAGCTTTTAAAAATGGACTGATGGTCAGAACTGATATTCAGCTATCAACACGTAATTGGACTGATTGTTTTATTTTCTATGACTTCTTCTACGAATTTGTTTTGAGAGTAACTTTTCATTTATCATCAAAACCCGGTGAAGTGCTAAGAGTTTTATTTTTTAAAGAACCCCGGGTGAATGCAGTATGTAAAGATAGTGCACGGCACTATTGTTCTTGTCTGGCATCATTCACGTTCATTCTAGAAGCGCGAGCTTTATATCTATCGTCCAATAGGACGACTTCTTGTATTACGTCTTAGTCCAAGCTTGTTTACACGTATGGTTACCATGTTGGGAAGGCGTATAACACATACGCAAACTTCTATATTGTAATAGTCTTTTCCTGTCAGGTATACACATCGTATAACAGTTCTACATCTCTGTATCGTTCGAACGGAAGGAATATCTGTCCATGTTTAGAAGTATAACGTACCTATATCAAGTCCCATCGATTATTCCTACCTTATATCTTGGATGACTACCGTTTCTGCATACAGCAACATCAACAAATGAACCTACTATTCCTATATCTGCAATGTATTTAGTATTTTGAATATACTTTATGTTATACAGCGATTTAGCCTTTTCTAGGTAAGGTTGAAGATTTGTGGACTCACCTAGAAACACCCGGAAAACGTGTGCTCCTTATGTATTTTGACCCCCTGAGTCGATTTATGGCACTCTCAACTGGCGCAATATCTAGAAAGATTTTACAGTATATACGAAGAACGGCATTGATTATCAACGTGTTCGTGTGTAGTATTCTGCATTTTGTGCTGTGTTGCGACTGATATTGAAGAAGAAACTAATAATAATAAATCATATTTAATGTAGTAATGGTTATATAAGAAATGCTTTTGTTTGTTGCAGATATTAATTCTTAACGGTTATTTGGGAATAAAAATATAAAAAAATTCCTTAAATATACTGATACTTTTCATTCCAACTAGTGGTCAGTACTAAGAGGTAACGCACCAGAAAAGTAACATTCATAAGATTTTATAGTCTTCACTGATCAAGTAGTTGTTGTGCATTCCGCTGGGAATAAATATTGAAGGTACTAAAATTAACACTTGTTATTCGTGTTGTATCAGCACCTACTGAAAGCACATTGTGCATAATCAACACATGCTAACAAAATTGAAATTCATGTGTTTACTTCAGTAGTAATTTAGCCCATTCACTAGCAGTAGTGTGCACCAACCAAGATCATCTTTTTCATCTCAGATCAACGTACGTTGAACAGGAAATTGTGATGCATCAAGTACGTTCAGCGGTAATCTTCGATCAACTTAAACTTGAACTTTATTCTGTATTGATCGGTCCTTCTCGTTAGTTTAAAGCCCTCGAACTTAGTTTATTTGCTATGTAAATCCAAGTGTCTATAGTTTATTGTATAAAAACATGAATTTATTACAAACGTTGATGTTCGTCGCGTAACAGAAACGCTGTCAGGGTGTAGAAACTCAGATGGCCCGTTTATCTAATAGCACGAAAATTAATTTTTAAAAAGGACACAAGAGTTATAATTAACCATTATTCCACTAGTAAATTTCTGAATCTTTAACCGATAGTTTATGCACAAGTAATATTCAAGAAGGCATACTCAAGGGGATACTTTCACTCTCGGAAGAATTTTTGAGTGCAGTTTACTGTTCTCCATATATAAGGTTCAAATGAAGGAAGTAAAAAGTTAAAAATATTGTGCATTTCACCTCATTTCCGATGAGGTGAAATGTACAATATGTACTGATGTAAATTGTAACATAAGACTTTACACATTTTATATGATTGGG
The DNA here is from genome assembly GCA_022664845.1 of Lepisma saccharinum. Taxonomy (NCBI): domain Eukaryota; kingdom Metazoa; phylum Arthropoda; class Insecta; order Zygentoma; family Lepismatidae; genus Lepisma; species Lepisma saccharinum. Next base: position 5,683 of record JAGDQP010007745.1, on the reverse strand, counting down.
GGCAGTTCATGTGCTGATTGCACAGAGTTTAGGGACTCCACTATTTAACCTTACCGAGGTATAAAACGTACTTTATTTACTACTGTACCCCAAATAAACTCTATTATTACAATTTGTTACCCTTATCGGAAAACTACTGACGCATGGTTCATTTATCCTACGGTTCATAGAGTACATGAGTACTTTGCTAAGTAAACACATTGTTTAATGTATGTACTACCAGAGAGTGCTTACTTACTGTAAAAGTAGACTACATAAATCAGGTACTAGTGAAAATAACGCACTGACGAAGAGGAAGCGAAGTTTGTGTCATATCTCGGAAACGGTTCGCTCGCGCCGGTTGATAATGCCATAAATCGACTCAGAAGGTCAAAATGCATAAGGAACACACGTTTTCCGGGTGTTTCT